>PVKV010002434.1:0-80699 GCA_004027835.1 Alouatta palliata
AGCCAGATCCAGGAGGCAGAGGAAATGAGTGGGCAGACGATGCCCTGAGGAGCTGCTTCAGACCCTGTCCAGGATGGCCTTGTGCCCCACAGAGCCAGGTTAGGGGCAGTGGAGTGAGCACCTATGTTAGCCATCTTTAGGCAGAGGCTAGAGGGCCATCCATCCATCACCGCCTGCACAGTGTGAATCTGGCCTGGGAAGGACCAAGGGACTGGGGGACCGGAGAGGCAATGTAGCATGGGGGTCAGCACAGAGCTTCTGCTACCTGGCTGCCCAGGCCAACGGTCCATGTCCTGGCACCATGGCCTCCCAGCTGGATGGCTGTGGGCAAATCATTTAACCTCTCTATGCCCCAATTTTCTCACTTGCAAGATGGAGATGACGATCCTTCCTCAAAGGGCTCTTTAAGGACTGTGTATGGATGTGTGCATCCTAGAACAGTGCCTGGCACTGTTGTCATTTTTATGCCCAGTCAAATGAAGACACTGACGGGCTGGAGGCAGCCAGGTTCTGTGCCAACAAATGCCATATGGCCTCAGGGCCCAGCTTTCTCTCTCCACAGCCTCCAACCTGGTGAGCCAGGTTCTCCTTGAGCTTGGCAGGGGTGGGAGCAGCATGGGTATGTGCCCACCTGCCGTTGCCCTCAGCCAGGGCCCCTCAACAGACACCCCCACGGTTCGTTAACCACTTGCTAGCTGGCCAGAAGGAGCGGGGGAGAGGGGGAGATTCATTCTCAAGATCATAGGTGGGTCCTTCTGGGGCCAGGGGCCTTTTGGGGCCACAGGGTGCTGGGAAGTCACTCCAAGTCCTAGCCTGTGTGCAGCTTGATACTGCGCCCTCCCAGGCCCCCATATAAACACTGGGGAGCCTTGCACTCGTGATGATATAGGTGGAAGGACTGTGCGTGGGAACGGGTTCCCTAGAATTGGTGTGAATTCTCAGCTCACTGTCCTTCCTGGAGGCATGTGTAGGTTCCCACAGAGGGAACCTACAACTACAGGTCATGTCACAGGCAGGGGGATGGCTATTATGGACTCAAGGGCTTCTTTCTGGTGTTCCTTATATCAAATACTGTACTAAACCCAGAGCAGCAAACCTTTTGCGAGACTGATCCCCACTTAACCCCATAGGGTCCAGAGATCCAGCCCAGTCCCAGTGTCAGACAACCCCACCTTCAAACCCCAGCTCTGCCAGCTAAGAGCCTTAACCTCTGTGACACCCAGCTTTCTACTGGTATAAGAGGGGCTACACCTACCCATTGTGACGGGGGGGCGGGGGTTTAAATAAAATGTGGAAATTCACCAGCACAGCACCCAATACTTCACTCCATATGCACCTGCCAAATCGAAGCTGGGGCTCCTCCTCTCCCTCTGGCCTCAGCACAGTCTTCATCCCTGTCCTCCCCAGCAGTCCCAGTTCCTAGCAGCTCCTCCTCCCGGGGCCTCTTCCAGGCGTTTGGCTCACAAACAGGTTCTGTAGCAGCAGCGGCAGCAGCAGCCTTAATTTTAGTTCTGAGCTTGGTAATTTCCCGTGATTGCAGGCCCTGTCAGCACAGTGGATGCTCCAGCTGCTAAGGAGTGGGCAGGCCTCGTCAGGGCAGGGCTCGGGCACATGCCTACCCACGTGCCTGCACCCTCGGTGCATGCACACACACACACACACACACACACACATGCATGTACACACACCAGTCCCTCAGGACCAGGACTGGGGACCTCAGCCAGGCTGGACATGTACTGCCTATGCCTGTGGTGATACTTCCCAAGGTGGATACAACCACAGGTGCACATCAGCCTTCCCTGTGTTGAGTGACAGGTCTGACTGTAAGGAGAGGGAGGACGGAGATGGGAACACTTTAGGACAAGGGCTCTCACCTACCCCACTTTCCTTCCAGAATCTTCCTTCTCCCCCTCGTCTGTGGTGCCCACAAGAGGAGCACCAGGGGAAGGGACACTCCGTCTGTTTTCTGCTCTGAGAACTCCTAAGGACTGTGTGTGTCATGTGTGGAGGGGGTGGGGAGCAGGGCAGTCCATCAATAAATACTTATTAGACATCTACTGTGAGGCTGGGCACAGCGGCTCACGCCTGTAATCCCAGCACTTTGGGAGGCTGAGGTAGGAGGATCACTTGAGCCTGGGGGTTTGAAACCAGCCTGAGCAGCATGAGACCTTGTCTCTACAAAAAATAAAAAATTAGCCAGGTGTGGTGGTACATACCTGAAATCCCAGCTACTCTAGAGGCTGAGGCAGAAGGACCGCTCAAGCTGGGGAGGTTGAGGCTACAGCGAGCTGTGATCACACCACTGCACTCCAGCCTGGATTGGGTGCTGAGAAGTCACTCCCAGTCCCAGCCTGTGTGCAGCTTGATAGTGAGAGATCCCATCTCAAAAAAATTTAAAAATAGGGCCGGGCTTGGGGGGCTCACGCCTATAATCCCAGCACTTTGGGAGGCCAAAGCAGGCAGATCACTTGAGCCAGGAATTCGAGACCAGCCTGGACAACATGGCAAAACCCCATCTCTACTAAAAAAGACAAAGCATTAGCTGAGTGTGGTGGTGGTGCATGCCCGTAGTCCCAGCTACTCAGGAGGCTGAGGCAGGAGAATCACTTGAACCCAGGAGGCGGAGGTTGCAGTGAGCCAAGATTGTGCCACTGCACTCCAGCCTGGGCAACAGAGTGAGAGTCTGTCTCAAAAAAAAAATTAATAATAAAAAGACATCTACTGTGAATCTTGACCATGACCTATTTCAGGTGCTGTGGATGCAGCAGAGAGTAAGATAATGGGAAAACCAGCAATCACAGCAAAAACACGTAAATGACACGCACTTGACCCTCATTACTCCCACAGTCCCCATCTGTGAATCCGTCTGCTCTCTAACGCCAGCGTCAACACTGGCAGCACTTCCACCGTCATTCTTGAACACTCGCAGACTGCAGAAGCGTTTGGCCCAATGCTAACCGCCCAGCGGAGGCCCACGCAGGGGATGCTCTGACTTCTTGTCACAGCTCTCACACTGTAAAAAGGGTCCTTTCCCTTGTTTACATACTGTCACCACATGGTCTGTTGCGTGTCGTGTGTTTCACATTTTTGTGCTTTTTGTTGATTTCACTATTTCAAGTGACCCCCAAGTGCAGGCTGAAGTGCTGTCCAGCATTCCTAAGTGCAAGAAGGCTGTGATGTGGCTTATAAGGAAAACATGTGTGCCAGGGAAACCTCACTCAAGCATGAGTCACAGTGCTGTTGGCAATTAGTTCAATGTTAATAATACATACTAAATAAGCTGTCTGTAAATAGAAACAGACATGAAACAAGGTTATGTATCGATTGTATCGCTCAGTTGACAAAAATGTGACCACAGGCTCACAGGAGCCTATCCCCTAGGAGCAATGGGTCCATGCCTGCTAATTCAGTGTTCAGGGTGACGACGGAACATAACTACCACAAATAATGAGCATCGTCTGTAATTACTGATAAGCGGCATGAAGAAAATAAAACAAGGAAATGCAATGGTGACAGTGAGTGATGTCACTAGGCAGCCAGGACAGGCCTCTCTGGGGAGGTGACATTGGCGCTGAATGGAGACTATACGGAATAAGGCAGCCATGGGAGGCATTAGGGGGAGAGTGTTCCAAGCAGCAGCTGAGCTGAAATGAGCACAAGCTCAGGGGATCAGAAGACAGCAAGAAGACCAGTGTGGCCAGAGCGGAGCACAGGGAAAGAAGACAGAAGAAGATGAGGTTGGAGAGCTGGCTGGGCCCAGGACACCCAGGGCCTTGCAGGCTGCAGAAAGGAACTTGGGTTTATTTTTTCCTGGTCAAATCAGAAAGCAAGAAGTGACGGGATCTGTTTTGTCCTTACTGCTATATGGGCTGTACCCTGTGAGGGCCGAGAGGGCTGTGGTGAGGAGTCTGCCATGAAGCTCAAGGGGCAGCCAAAAAGGCAGCAGGACAGAGGGTTCTGGGCTCAGGAGGGGCCCTGTGTGAGGGTCTCTCATGTGCCTTGCATGAAGCTCTTTCTGTGATGCTGCCTCTAGGGGGTCTCCCTGAGCCCTGTGAACCCACACCTGCCCCCACCATCAGACACTTCCTGGGTGAGAGCTGTGCAGAGGTAAGCCTGGAGAAGCTTCTATAGTCTATTTTTGAGAGATCAAATTCCATCCGTGGGTCCTGTGCCCTGATCTCTGGGCTCTCCACCTCCATGGCGGCTGTTCCTCCTCCCTGGCGTTTCCCCTCCTCAAATTCCACCCAGCCTTTCCAGCCCCACACACCCACCACTGCCTCCCCGAGGAGGACTTCCTGCCCGCTCTGACCCCCAACTTCCAACTCCCAACTCCCAACTGACCTCTGACTTTTGAACCCACACAGCTATGATGGCCTGAGTCACACACACACTTCTTTCTCTGCCCCCTAAAGTGAGGCTTGGGTCTGCTGCTCTTCCCCTCCACCCTGTGAGAGCCCCAGGCACAGCACTGGTTGTGGCAGGCACAGCCCTGGCAGTGGTAGCATCACCATGGCGTCAGCATGGCCCACGGTTCTGCTGGGCATAGTGCAGGCACGGAGGGGCTCTGGGCTCTGGCTGCTGGAGAGATCACTGCGGGGACGGTCCTCCTCCTGACGCTTCCCAGAGCACCTCTCTAGGTGGCCATGGCGACCGGGAGCAAACCAGAGAGGTTCTGTGAGCCTGTGGTCACAACATTTTAGTCAACTGATCGATACATAGCCTTGGTTTATGTCTGTTTCTGTTTACTGACAGCTTATTTAATATGTATTATTGATTCCTTAACATTGAACTAAGGGGTAGGGGATGGGGGTGTGCAGGGGATAGGAGGACTGAGGCCATGGCCAGAGTGCAGGCAGAGTGCAGGTGGAAATGCCTGCAGGGCCTGGGGGGAGGGCCCGGCAGTGCTCCCTGAGGGTTCCAACTGGGCCCAGGTTAGGACTGAGCTAGGGGCTGCAAAGGACGAGGGCTGCAGGCAGGGTCAGGGCTCAGGCTGGGACTGAGGCCACAGCTCAGAGTCTGGTCTGTGCTGAGCCAGCCAGTGTGCCAGGGGTTTGCTCCCAGGTCACCGTGGCTGCTGAGCTGAGGTGCTCTGCAAGAAGTCAGGAGGGTCGTCCCTGCAGCAATATCTCCAGCAGCCAGAGCCCAGAGCCCCTCTGTGCCTATGCCATGCCCAGGAGAGCCAAGGGCCACGCTGGTGCCATGGCAATGCCACCACTGCCAGCCTTCCCCAGCTCCGTAACCATGGGAATGTGCACAGGACTTCATGCTAATTATGCAACGCCTTTGAAGGAGGGAGACTCCCAGGCCCTGACCTACTCCCAGGGATGGCAGTGGGGAAGCCAGAGCCCAAGCAAGGTCCCACCTATTCCCCCACCCAGGGAGGGAAGTGGCAGGCTGACGGTCACACAGCCCCCCACTCACATGCACAGCACCCTGTCAGGGAGGGGATAACCATGAGGGGAAGACAGGAGAGTGGGAGGGAAGGAGGGATGGCATGGAGGATGGGCAGAGAGCACTCCGGAGAATTCTGACAGATGGGGCTAGGCCATCTGCATGCCCTTGGAAAGCTCTGGCCACCTCCGGCCAGCCTGGGGCCCAGATGTTTGGTATCATGGAGACGGGGCAGCTGCCTGATGGGCTGCTCTGTTGCTTCCCTGCAGCTGAAATCTGGGGCCTCATAAAGAAAAAAATGCAGAGAGACAGTGTGCAAGAGCAAGCCAGAAGAAAAAAATCTCCACACGACAGTGTCACATAGATGAGACAGAACAGACTGTCAAAAAATAATATCTGCAGTTTCCTGTTGGTTTCCAAAGCCTGGATCTGCCCCGAAGGCAGCCCTGTTCCTAACAGTTCCAGGGCCTGGGCCTCTGGCAGCCCCAAAACTGGGAGGGTGAAGCCACAGCAGGATGGCTGGACTGGTCACCCAGGATCCGAAGGGCAGGGGCCAGTGCCTGGGGCTTTCCAGGCTCCTACTCCGAGCCCTGAGCCCTCTCCACCCCACCCAGTCTGGACTCTCCCTCTGGTCTGTTCTCCTCACTCCATGCATCCCATCTCTGCCCCAGCCTCCTCTTTGCAGCCCCCCTCGCCCCCTTCATGGCTGGAGGCTCTGGCTCCAAGGTCTTCCTTGCCCTTCAACCCCAGCCTTCATCTTGGGTGACGGCAGTGCCCAGGCTGATGACCTGTCACCCATTGACCTTGCAGTCCCTGCCTTCTTTCTCTCAGGGACCTCCTTGACCCCCAGCAGACACCCCCTCCCACGCCAACACGGAGGCCATGCTACTGCTAGAAGTCACACCAGCTGTGCTGCAAAGCATCCCGTTCTGAGCACACCTTCTGTCCTCCCAGAACTCTTCCTCTGCACCCCCACCCAGACCTTCCACCTAATACTCCATTCCCTTCCAGTGGACCCTCCAGAAGGGACCCTGTGGCATTGTGCAAATGCTGTGACAAACACCTAGAAGTTCCGTGTGCCTCTCGGCCTTTGGGCAAAACCCGGCCCTGAATAAGCTCAAGTCAGTTTTGTCTGTGCCGGACATTCCACCCAGAGCAAGTGGTCTCACCCCAGGTTTCTGCTCTCGGGAGCTGCCCGCCAACACGGGCTGGTGACGGCATGTTATCCTACTGCTGTCCTCCCCTCCACTGCAGCTGCTTCCGGTCTTCTTCACTCTCAAGACCCAGCCACCATCCCCTCCCACCGTCCCCTCCTATCCCTGTTGGCTTCCACCACAGCAGGCCATGAACCTGCCTTCATGATGAATACAGGAGCCAGCAGCAGCCCCCATCACCTGCACACACCCAGGCCGCACACCCACCTGCCAGCCTTTGGAGGAGAGCCCCCTTTCCCAGCCAAGGCCCCCACGCTGGGTTCAGGGCCTGCCTCCTCACTCCTTCTAGGCCACCCCGCTCCACGACATGCCCCCCAATCTTCAATGATCCCACATCCACTTCTAGTAATTATCCTGGCTATCCTCTTACCACAAAACTAAATGACTCCTCCGGCTCCCCTCTGGCTCCCCCCGCCCTCCCAGAAGAGCCTGGATAAAGGGTTGGTAAAGGCTCGTTCTGCACTGCCCTAGCCGCTCCCTCCGCACCCTTGAGCCCAGCCTCCCAGCCCATCCTCTGACAAATCCACTCTTGCTCTGTGCTGTGCCTCCAAATCCACTCTTACAGGCTGCTCAGCAGCACTCAGCCAGCTCGCCAGCCCCTCGCTGGGACGCTCTTTGTTCAGGCCCCAGGATCCCACAGTCATCTGGTTCTCCTGCCACCTCTCTGGACAATCCTTTCCCCGGCTCCCCACATGGCATCCTTTGGGGGCCCCTGCTCCCCCATGGAGTTGTGAATATGTGGATCCCTCCTGGCTCAGCTCAGTCCCCGTCTTGTCCTGATCCTCACTCTCACTGCGGGTGGCCTCACCCATGCCCTTGGCATCAAACGCCACCAATGTGCCGGCCACTCAAGAACCCCCCTTCTGAGCCGCGCCTCGCTTCTCACTCCAGCCCACTCCTGGGCGTCCTGCTGGCTGTCTCAGTGCATCCCAGTCCCAACGTGGCCAAACTGAGCTCCGACTCTTCCTTCGGAAGCTTGCTCCTCTGTCTTTCCTCGTTCCCGTAGGCTTCTGGGAAGCCTCCGTCCATCTTCTTGCTCTCACACAGCTTCACCCCTGAGTTAGACACCCCTGGACTCCATCCTTATCTTTTCCACCACTATCACCCTAGCCCATGCCTCCATTTCCAGTCTCCCTGCTTCCAGTGGAGGTCTCTGCTGAAATTCAGTCTTTGTATACCAGCCAGATGGACCACGTAGAACACTAAGGCTCGTCACATCACACACTTCAGTAGCTCTTAGGATGAAACCTCAACATGGTTTTCCTGACCCTGTGTGATCGGGGTGCTGCCTGCCCTATGCTCCCTTTTTCTAGCTAAGATCCAACTACAGTAGCTAATATTCATCTCCCACGCCGAGCTCCCTCCCACCTCGGGGCCTTCGCACATGCTTTCCTCTACCTGGGTTTTTCAAATCCACTTCTTTGCCTGGTCAACTCATTCTCATGGTTCCAACCTGAGTTTAGCTGTCACTTCCTCCAGGAAGCCTTCTTATTTTTCACACTTCCAGTCTAGGTCTGCTGCTCTGGATATTTGTTCTCCCAATACTTCGCCGCACTTTCTGCATCCATCTCCATTATGATGTGATTGCTCAGATGGTGTGCTTGTCTCTCTCTGTCACACGTCTGTCACGCTTGCGGCCGCCAGCATATTCCCAACACCCTTCTAATGTCTGCGAACCTTGCCACAGCAGGAGGGCTCTCTCCAAGCTAGAGGTCTGAACTTGCTGTACCACCCTTCCTCGCAGCTAATGGGCAGGGTCACTGGACTGTGCCTTCAGGGGTAACTCTATGGGACGGAGATCTGGAGGAGAGCAATAAGAGGAAGCTGGTGCCAGGTAGAATCATATTTTTGGCCAGCATGGGAGGGAAGGAGTTTGGCTTTTCAGGACAGCCACGTGGTGGTTCTGGCATTCTGTCCCCCGTGTTGGTGGTGTAAGCAGCTGTGTCCATGACCAAAAATGATGAAATGAGGAATCTGCCACAGTGGCACCTGGTGTGGGAGGGACACTGCCTCTGGGCCCGAGCTCGGGCCCTCCTGGAGACAGGGGAGCTACCCGATGTCCCTGAATCTGTCATGGTTTTGCTTAACTCAGCCAGAGTGGGTCCT
The DNA here is from genome assembly GCA_004027835.1 of Alouatta palliata. Classification (NCBI taxonomy): domain Eukaryota; kingdom Metazoa; phylum Chordata; class Mammalia; order Primates; family Atelidae; genus Alouatta; species Alouatta palliata. The sequence goes on from PVKV010002434.1 coordinate 8,712, forward strand.
GCTATCTGCAACAGAGAGCCCTAAATAATCCCTTCTGTATTAGCCAGGGCTCTCCAGAAAGTAAATCCAACATTTTACACACACACACACACACACACACACACACACACACACACACAGGGTAGAAAGAGCTTTATTCTATGGAATTGACTCATACAATTATGGAGGCTGAGAAGTCAATCTGCCCTCTGCAAGCCAGATCCCCCGGAGGGCAGGTGGTGTATTTGAAGGCCTAAGAACCAGGATCCGGAGGACAGAAGACAGATGTTCCAGCTCAACAGCCAGGCAGAGAAAGCTCAAGTTTAACCTTCTTCAGACTTTTTTTTTTTCTGTCTGTCCGTACTGTCAAGGGCCGGCTGGTGCCTGCTCACTGGTAAGGGCCATCGCTTTCCTTAGTCTGCCAGTTCAAATGCTAAGCCCTTCCAGAAACACTGCCACAGACACACCCACAAACAGTGACTCATCAAATATCAAATACCTGGGCATCCGGTGGTCAAGTCATGTTGACATGTAAAATTGGCCATTGCCAACCAGACCCTCAGCCCCTTGCATAGAGGAACATTTGGGAGTTGCTTGTAGCTGTATTTTCAGACTCTAGCAAGGCGCCTGTCCCCCAGGTACTCAGTGAACACTCACCACACGGTCGGCCCAGCAGATCCAGAGCCCTAGCAGGAATGCCCATGAACGTCGAAGCCTGGACCGGACCCCATCCTCCTACCTGAACCTTCCTCCAAGTATTGCTCTCTAAACTGAGATCAGCCCCATTCCACTTCCTGCCCAGCAGACGGTGGGAAGGGACCACTGTGCAGCCTGGCCTGGTGGGGCTCTAGGGTCTACACCCCCTGCCTAAGTCCCCTCATCCAGGAAGCCTTCCCTGACTGCTCCTGCCCACACCCACACCCGGTCCTCGGAACTTCCACATCCCAGAGAGTCTGAGCCCAGCACGCTGGTTCTCACATCTAGGTTCAGGCTCATCCTTGTGGATCTTCCCAACATTTCTAGGGGCTCTCTGGGGACAGAGAACGGGCCCTTCATTTTCCTCTCTCCTCCTCTTTCCCACAGAGGAGCCCGAACATAACTGAGAAGTCCAAGTTTCTTTCTTCTCTTTAGGAAGCTCTCCTCCCAGGACCTGCGAGGAGGCTGGCTGGAAGGACAGCGGGGTAGGTGGCAGGGAGCCGTCCTGCAGAAAGCCTGGGGCCCAGAAAAGGCCCTGTGCTCTGGATCTTAAGCAGGCTCTAGTGGGCCCTGATTCTCCTGTCCCTTCAGTTCTCCTTCTTCTTAATCTGCTGCTTATTCATCAACACTGGGGCCTGCGGGGGAGGGGGAAGTGGGGATGTCTTGCTCCTCCACACCCTCGCCGGGACCCTCCCTCCCCACCTAGGCCCCGTAGGCTCCATGAGCCCCAGGCAGGCCGCTGGAGTCCTGTGTCGGTCTCCAGCATCAGCTCCCGCCGACCCAGCCAGGGCTCTTGGCTGCAGTTAGACTGCCACCTGGTGGCTGCGATGAGCATTGCGCTTCTCAGCCCCCCTCCTTGCCGGCCATCCGGTGTCCCTGGTGAGACTCCCTTAGACGTGGCCTGCTGAGCAACCCGCTCCCCTTCCCGCTCTGATGTGGAAGCTGGAGTCCTGAGACGGGAAGAGCTTGCCAGTCAAGGGATCTGCCCAGGAACCTGCATCATAGGCCCAGTCTGTGAATCCCTGTCATGGAAGAGACAAAAGTGACAGGAGATTGAGGCTCCAGTTGAAACTAAAAGGGAGCAAGTGGTGAACTTGCGGCCATTGTGAAACCTCTAGGCGAGGGATGGACAATTCACAGAGGGAGCGGCTTCTGTCCGCTGCCAATACCACATACTGCCAACACTGAGGGCCAGCTAGCCACTACTGACGTTAACTAACACCAACCACTCACTGCTAATTAACCACTAACACTAACCACCACTAACTTCTAACTAACCAGTAACACTAACCACTAAATAACATTAACAGCAAACTGTTAAACTAACTGATAACTAATCCCTAACACAAACCACTAACATTAACTAATGCTAAGCACTAACTAGCCACTAACTCTACCAACTGCTAACCACTAAATCACAACTAATAATGAGCACTAACCAAGCTAACACTAGCTACTAACCATCACCACTATGCTAACACCATTACTACTGCTAACACCAGTTAAAACTCAGAGCAACAAATAATGCCAGCTGGGCACAGTGGCTCACACCTGTAATTCCAGCACTTTAGGAGACTGAGGCAAGAGGATTGCTTGAGCCCCAGGAGTCTGAGACCAGACTGGGCAACATACTGACACTTATCTCTACAAAAATATTTTAAGATTAGCCGATATGGTGGTGCATGCCTGTAGTTCCAGCTGCTTGGGAAGGCTGAGGCAGAAGGATCACTTGAGCCTGGAAGGTTGAGCAGCAGTGAGCTGTGATGGCCTCACTACACTCCAGCCTGGCCTACAGAGTGAGACCCTGTCTCAAAAAATAACAATGCAGAAAAACCACCACACTTACATTGTTTGTGCAAGAATTCTCTAGACCAATTTTCTGGGAGACAATTTGCCAACAGGTACTAGAAGACTTATGTGCATTGCATTGGACATAAGTTAGGAGAATTTATTCCAAAGGTCTAGGAGTTTAAATTTGTGTCTTTTTAAGGTGTACATGGAAAAAAGTACGCAAGGAAGTTTACCATCACACATATTGATTTTTAAAATTGAGAGAAATTTTCACCAATATGTTAAATAACTATTGGCTACATAAATAATATTACATAGACTTTTCAAACTGTAGCAGAAAAAGTATCTGCAAGTGTTCTCCAGCAAACCCTCATTTACTCATTTTTTAATAACTGCTTTATTGAGATAATTCACATACCATAACATTCACCCCGTTCAAGTGTACGATTCAGTGGTTTTTGTGTATTCCCAGAGTTTGCAACCGTCATCACTAATTTTAGAACTTTTTATTACCTCAAACAGAAAAGATGGGGCTACCATCGCGTCATACCAGATACTCCACGTTTTGCTCATTCATTCATAAGTTGATGGATGTTTAGATTATTTCCACTTGGCTACTATGAATAATGATGTTATGAATATTCATGTACAAGTTTTGTGTAGATGTACATTTTCAATTCCCTTGCCTATGTACCTAGGAGTGGATTTTCTGAATAATTCAGTGTTTGACTTTGTGAACAACTGCAACTTTTTAGCAAAGCATCTGATGATTCTACAGGCCCGCCAGCAATATATGAGGGTTCCAATTTCCACACATTCTTGCCAATTTTTGTTATTGGCTTTTTTTTTTCTTTTTAGCCATCCTCATGGACGTGAAACAATATTTCATTGTGGTTTTGATTTACCTAGTGACTAATGATACTGAGCATCTTTTCATGTGCTTATTAGCCATTTGTATATAATGTGTATTGTTTTTATACATACAAATCATATGCAATTTTATAAATACATGATCTCAAGATGTTTCCAAAACACAGAGGAAAAAAAAATCTTTCCAGAAACATACAAAAGTATTAGTGGTGAATGTCTGGGTAATAAGATTATGATTGAGTTTTTAAAAAATCCTTCTATACCTCCTAAATGCCTGCCATGAATATGAATTACTTTCATGGTTTGACAGTGAAGGAAGGAATGCATGATGGGTTTTCAGACTGGGCCCGCCTTTTGACATTTGTCTGAGGAAGGTGCCAGGCAGCTGGGCGGCATGGGTGGCAGTGTGACCTTGGGCTTCATGTAGCTGTGTCTCCATTCCCTGGAACTCTCACGGCCATAAGGGAAGAGGCTGTCCATCCGCTGCCTCCACCAGACGCACATTTGCACGCCAGCACGGGTGAGGGATGCCTACCCCTCCTCCTCCCAGTACATGAGAAAAGAAACCTGGTCCAGGCAGGCCACAGAGGATAAGCTAGATCCTCCGTGCAGAGGACAGGGCCAGCATGCAGGGATCACAGAAGGGAGGCACCCAGACAAGGGCCAAGACAGGCAAATGGCACCTGGCGATCAGCCCGAGTAGGCAGAAGCTGGAGGGGAAGGTTTGGACTCTCAGGGTAGTCGGAGAAAGGAGGAACGGCCAGAAAGGCTAGTGTAGTAAGGAAAGGCTTCCTGGAAGTGGGGAAAATGGAACTGAGTTCTGCGGGACAGGTCTGTTGTGGGTAGACCAAGAAGGAAGAGGTTTTACTCCAACCTGACAGTGTCTGTTTCTGCCTGTTCTCTGTACTGGAACCTCCCTCCACCACCGTCAGTCAATAAGCAGGTCCCCACAGACAGAGCCCAGGTCTCCTCCTCCCACTGCCAAGAAGGAGGGTGGAAGAGGGACGGACTCTGTAGATGTGTTACATTAAGGGAGTCCTCACTTGGGTGGGAGGCAGCAGGCAGTACACTGGGACCCAAGAGGGCACACAACGGGGAGGACATAAGAAAAAAGACCTGGAGTTCAGGTGTCTCCACCCCAGAGAAAAAGAAGGAAAGAGACTTAAGCAATTTTCAGAAGAAACCCAAAGGCCAAGCACATACAGCAAGAGATGTTTACAGCCATTAGCTATCGGGAAGATGCAAATTAAGACAACAGTGCCATGGTACTTTACACCCATTTGGGTGGCGAATATTAAAAAGCTGTGTAATGCCAAATGTTGGTGGGGCTGTGGGATTTAGGAAGCTCAAGAGCTGCTGGTAGTAGTGCAGATCTGAAGCGTGCAACCTGGCATCACCTAGTCACATCAACAGGAGGCATGACGGACGCCCAGCACTGCCCCTCCTGGATGAGAGTCCTGGACAGAGGCTCACTCTCACAGGTCCAGGAGGGAACCGGCATGTGCCTGTTCACTAGAGCATGGGGGAGACAGGACAGGAATACGTGGGCGGTGACTCCACGCAGCTCCACGTGCAACCAAAACGATGGATCAGATGTGCACAGGGCAACACGAGAGCATCTTTTTTTTTTTTTTTTCAGATGGAGTTTTGCTCTTGTTGCCCAGGCTGGCGTGCAGGTGCAATCTTGGCTCACAGCATCCTCCACCTCCTGGGTTCAAGTGATTCTCATGCCTCAGCCTCCCAAGTAACTGGGACTACAGATGTCTGCCACCACGCCCAGCTAATTTTTTATATTTTTAGTAGAGACAGGGTCTTGCTATGTTGGCCAAGCTGGTCTTGAACTCATGACCTCGGATGATCCACCCACCTCGGGCTCCCAAAGTGCTGGGATTTACAGACCTGAGCCAACGCACTCAGCCCAAGAGCATCTCTTAAAAGCACCGTGCTGAAGGGGGAAACGTTAGAAGCAGGATGAGGCAAATGACCAACAGCATCGATGTAAATTAAAGTACAGACACACAAAATACCACGTATTTTGCAAGACACACAGAAACACAAGTATTCACATTAAACATGCTCACTTGTTTGCCTGTGAGAGGAGGGGAATGGAAGCAGTGATAAAGACAAAAGAGAGCACAGTTTAAAAACAAATAAAACAAGAGGCCCTTTGCACAGATAAATAATCATAATGTAGCATGAACTGAGGAACGATGAACGCAACTCGACACCAGCCGTCCAAATAAAGAATGCAGGTGCGCTCCCCTTTGGAGGCCATTGACTCACTCAAACATGCGTCTATTCATTTACAGGTTTATTGGCTCCTCCAAGCCTTGGGCTAGAGCCCCAGGACCCAGGAAGAGGAATGGATGAGAGCAGACACAGAGGGACCGCAGAAGTCAGAGGCAGACCTGGAGAGAGAGTCAGATGCAGAGACAGGGAGGAAGGGCTGTCCCTGTCCCAGGCTGGGATGGGGATGTGGCCTGAAGGTCCCTGGGGGGCCCCTTGTTCCTCCAGAGTGTGGTGAACCCATAATAGCTGCCCAAGTTCAACTGTAGACTCCAGGGGCATGATGAGGCAGCCTAGCACACAGATGTCAGCACCTTTGCTGCTGAGCCGGAAGGCGTGGTCCACTTGGCACGCATCCTCCGGGCTGGCAGGAGCTCAGGGTCATGACCATGCCACTTCCGTGAGATCTCAGTCCTCACCTCCAGGGACAAGGAAGAGGATGTTAGGAAGGTCCCCCTGGGGCTTTGCTACTCAACCCCAATGAGTCTGAGGTGCAGGGAGAGGCCGTGTAAGAGAAACAGACATGGGGCAGGAAAAGGCATGCTTGGCCACAGGCACTGCTAAGTACTACCTCTGGAGGATACTACTTCCTCCTTCCTGTGAATATTCCTCACCATTTGTTCAGCTCCTCTCTCTGCCTTTTAGCCCTGCCTTTGAGCCCAGTTAAAGGCATTTATGGGTGCTTTCCTGAGTTCCTGGCCAAATAACCACCCTGTTCTCTCTGAATCACTTAGACCACTCCTTGCTCTGGGGTTCAATTTTGTGAGCTCAACTCTGGCTGCTGGAAACCTTTCCAGAGGACGTCACCTGGAGGGAGAGAAGATTCAGAACTGTCTGTGGGGCTTCAGTTGAGGGAACTGAAAGTAACCTGGGGCAAGGTGGAAGGGTAGGATTGGAGGGGGCGCTGTCTGTATCTTCACATCTCCGAGGGGCTTTGAGGGGCACAGGGTGCTGAGAGACTGCCCCATGCAGTAGAGCGGAACTAGAGTTGTGGTGAAAGATGAAAGGAATCAGATATCTGTTCAACATAGAGATGATCTTTCCCACAGCTGCCTGACAACAGAAAGAGCTACTGGAGGGTAGTAAGCTCCCCATCACCAGAGGTATGTAACCACCTGGTCTCCAACACTGCTTCCTAAGACAGCTCCCTTAGGAGCTGTTTACTCTCTGTGGAAACACTTTTTCCACACCCCACCAGCCTCAGCCTGGGCTGCTGCTTGCCCCTCCCAGGACCCCCAGGGCCCATGGTCTGCTACACCCAGACACCAGATAAGGCTGCATGGGACATAGAGAGGCCAGGTGAGGAGTGAAGAGAGGGAGAGGAGAAGGAGCAATCAAGGACAGAGGCAAGAGATGAGATGGGAGCCGGCAGCAACACTCTTCAGTGAGGGACACAGGGCACCTGCGGCCAGGTCTCGCAGAATGCAGAGCCCACGGCAAATCCGTGGCCAGCAGAGGGAGCACAGGGGCCTGCAGGTGCACAGAGGTGGAACTTGGGAGTCTAGGGCATTGAGATCAATTCTCCCCGGCCCCCCTCCCCAGAGCAATACTGTCCTGAGGGGGAGATTCGGAAATTCACAGTGTCTTCTGGGTGGAATTCACTTCGAGCTGGTCTCTGGCATCTTCCCACGTGTCCATGTGCGCAGCAGCACCGTCTGTTCTGTCTTTTCATGTCTATCTCCCCTTCCGTCTATTATCTTTGTGTCTCTGTTTCCTTTACATGCTCTGTTTCCTGGGCTCCAGATCTTCCTCTTTGTCTCTGCATCTGATTATTATCCTAGTTCCCTGTATGTTCACCCCTGACTTTCTTGGTTCCTCTATCCATTCTCTGATTGTCTCTCCTTCAGCTAGCATACTCCCTCCCCAACTTTCCCTTTATGTTCAACTTTAGAAACACAGAATCTGACTCCCTGCCCTAATCCCTCTCCTGATTCCTGAAAGGCCTCCTCCATCTCCTGAAGAGTGGCTAGTAGAACTTGTCCCAGCACAGAGAAGGGATAGATAAGAGATGTTTACAGGAAGCACTCAGGTTCAGCTTGATCCAGAAGCTCAGGACAGACTACCACAAAGGCTCATAGGAGTCAAGGTGTGGCCTGAGCTGGGATTTACAGGACCTGAGTGGGAGAGAGGAGGAGGGGCCTTAGGTCTGCTGGGAGGGGGATTCCATGAGGGATATCTTTGAAAATCACATACCTCTTGGTTGAGGAAGCAGTAGAGGATGGCAACAATGAAGCCCTGTGGGGCCAAAGAGGAAAGACCCCATCAGAACATTTCGGCCTGGCCTCGAGGTGTCCACAGTCTTTCTGCTGCTCTTTTCCTACTCACCCCCAGGCTATGGCTTGGGCCAGGTCTGATTGAAAGGGGAATTTTGATGCATTTGTTACTTACTATGTGCCAAGAATATTGTCTCATAGAATTGTTATAGCAGGCCTGCCAGGGCTGTACTGTTGGCCTCATTTTTCTGACTTTATTTCTGTACCCCTTATGAATGAGCATAACATTTAGCATATAATAGGGGATCAGTAAGAGTTGAATAGATTGGATGGATGGATGGATGGATGGGTGGGTGGGTGGGTAGTTGGATGGATGAATGGATAGATAGGTTGGTGAGTGTGTTGGTGGGTGGGTGGGTGGATGATGGATGGGTGGATGGATGATGGATGATGGATGGATGGGCAGATGAACGCATGGGTAGTTGAATAAATAGAGATGTGGCTGGAAGATAGACAGTTGAATAGATGGATGAGAAAGAATAGCCCTCACCCTGTCATGAACCCAGCCAAGGCCTGTGGGCAACAGCAGCTCCCTCAGCACCTCCCATAGAGAGAAAGAGTGCCTGTGGGGCCTCACCTGGAAGGAGCCCAGCCCCAGCTCCAGGGGCAGGCGGATGCCCAGGCCGGCATTGTCAGGCAGGAAGTTGAAGATGATGTAGTGAACTCCAAAGAGTGGGATAAGGAAAAGTGTCGACTTGGAGAGACGCCTGCAGGAAAGACAAATCCTAGGCTCGCAAGGCTGGGATTAGAAACGGTCACGTGCGCTTCATCTTCTCTCACTTCCGACCACCTCCGTATGTCCACTCTGTGGACCAGCCGCCCTGGGAAACACCACCTCCCCACACTCACCCTGAGCTTTTTCATTTCTGGGCCCGGGGTCCTGCTGATTCCCCTGCCAAGTGTTATTGCCCCAGTTTATCCCAAAGTCTACGCATCTTTCAAAGTGGGGATCAAAACCACTTCCTCCAGGAAGTCTTCTCTGACCACACCACCCTTCACCTAGAAAGGATCTCTCTCCCCAGGCTCCCATAGAAATTCATCTTAGCACTCATCATTCTATTTGGCATGGGAACTGGCTGTTTGGAGTGCCCATCCTTCCAATATTGTGATACCCTAGAAGGAAGGGGCCAGGTCTATTCTGTGTCTGGGAACATAGGGAAGAGTACAGGGCTGAGGTCACGAATGCCTGTTGGATGAGATAGAACCACCACATTGAATCCCCCTCCAGTTACCCTTTTCCAGCGTCCCCAGACACACACACACACACACACACACACACACACACACGAGAGAGTACCAATACTGAGACTGGGTATGGAGGCTGCCCTGAGCTGACTCCAGTTTCCTCAGCAGGATGCGGATAATATTGAGAAAAAGCCCAAAGTTCACCTGGAAATAGATGTATAGGAAGATGGAAGACAAGAGTCAGGGGGTATCCTTGGGTGGCTGGGGTGAGCTCCAGCCCATTTGGGGACTAGAAAATTTAAATCCTTGAGACTTGAGAATGCAGGTGGATGAACGCACAGATCATTGCTCCAGAACTTGTGACCTGGAGCTGGGAGGTCCCACATTTGAGCCTTAGAGGACAGAGGAGGGCCCAGGACTCCTGTCCCTCTCCAATCCTGGCATCATGGGGGGGCGATCAGGCCTTGCCACCTGCCTCCGGCCACCTCCCGGGCTCTGCTCTAGCACAAACCAGATGTCCCTCACTTTACACAGTTGCTAAGTTGCAAAACATTTGTACATTTACCAAAGCCATGCAAAGCGGTCTTCACTGTCTCTGTTGCGTGTGGGAGCAGAGGGAGGGGGAGGGATTTAGCTGTGTGGTCTATTTACTGCCCCCACCCCACACCTCCAACCTCTCACTGCAGAGGTAAATGAGCTGCAACCAGTGCAGTAGACTCAACAAAATTGAGCTGGAACAGCCTGCATGCTGGTGGTAAACCACCACCACTCTGGCTTTACAAACGCAATACTGAGGCCCAGAGAGGGCCTCACAGAGAATCAGTAGCAGAGCAAGGCTGGAATTCTGTTTTCAAGACTCCCAGCCTGGAGTTGCATTTCCTGCTGTGCACGGCCCCTTGGTAGATCCAGGGAGGTTGACTGGTTAAAGCCAAGAACCATGGCCCAGGGACTGACCCCAACCGAGACGACGATGGGCCCTTTGATGATCCACCAGTAGGGGGAGCTGTTGTCCAGGTCCCAGCACCTGGGGAGAGAGGCAAGAATGCCATTGTTGGAAAGTCCCCTTCACTGTGATGACCCAGGCACCTCCCTCCTCTCTCAGGCATGTGCCTTCTGGCCTCACCCCACCTCCCCTCCAGCCTTCTCGCCTGTCTCAGCCAGTTAGAGTCTCACCCAAAGGGGCACCCCAATCCAGGCTTGGCTCACCCTTTCTATCGACCTAGGTGGACAAACGTTTCTGAACTCTGTCTGTTCGATGCCTCCTTGCTGCACCCTACACGTCCCTTTTTCCAGGAGGGCCCCCGGCAGCTCTCCCACCCCACTTTCCCCCGGCCCCACAGCCCTGGGAATCTGAGCTGCACTCTCCTGCCTGGCTCATGCCCCTTCTGTGCTATTCACAGAACGTTCTCCCACCCCCCATCCTAGCCGGGCAGTCCCTCCTCCTCCTCTTCCCAGCCTGGAGAACAGCCTGTGGCCTGACTGTCCACTCCACACCCTATGTAGGCCCAGTGGGTGTGACAAGGCGGCCACTCCGACTCACGCAATGTCCTCGAAGGCCAGCTTGCAGCCCACCCACGTGCCAGTGAAGAGTACAGGTAGCCCTACGAGAGTACAGGGGACACACGAGTGAGGGGATCTGCATCCTTGGCTCTGAGACCTGGCCACAACTCCCTCACCACCGTCAGCCCCTCAGGACACTGCAAAGGCAGGGCCAGGCAGGACCCCAGAGCCAGTGTCCTGGTCCCATGCTCCAACACTTGCTGCCGGACTGTGGCCCATCCCTCCTCTTCTCTGGGCCTCAGAGTTGGCTGGAGGGGCCTTTATGTGAGCTCCCTGGGCCTTCCCAGCCCAGTACCTTCCCATGGTGCCCAACCTACCCTGGGCACTCACCCCAGCCAGTGAGAACCAGCCACCAGAAGGCTCTCCTTGAGCTGGGGGAGGTGGAGGCCAGGAGGCAGGTCAGGTAGGCAGCTTCTGCCAACAGCCAGCTGAAGTTGGTCATGGTGGCGAAATGCAGGGCAGCCACAGAGACCTTGCATAGAACCTGGGGATGAAACTCGGGTGCTTCTGAGCTGGGACACCCACTGGAGGCCCACCCCAGTCACCTCTACCCCACTCAGATACACGACCTCCAGGCCCCTCCATCTTAGGCTGTGACCTCCAGCTCCTTGGGCCACCCAAGAGGGGATATGGTGATATACAGTGAGGGTAAAGAACACAGATTTGGGATCTACACTGCCTGGCTTCTAATTTACCATCTATTTGCTGTGAAATCTCACATCTTCACTTTTCACCTGTAAAAGGAAAAACTTCCACTACCTAGCTCGTGTCCTTGTCATAAGGACTAATTAGAAACTCTGCCTAAGACTTGCTTCTATTTTCACTTACCGCCATCCTTCCTGAGCTGAAGTCAACCCCTAGAGCTGTGACTGAGCCACAGCTCCGCCTTGCAAAAGCACACACAGGCACCCGTGCATTCTCTCACTCACTGCATGACCTGACCACCTGCCGGCGTGGGAGCACGACCACGTCTGAGTTCAGTTGACCCAGGTTTTGTCCCAGCCCCACCCCTGGGCCACTGGGTGACCTTGCCAATTGCCTCTCCTCTACAAAATGGGATGAAAGCGATCCTTTCTTCTTCAAGCTGTTTTAAAAATTTAAGAGATAATGCCAGCTGTCTCTCAAACAACACAGGTGTAAACTGCTGAAGTCCATTTACACATGGATTTTCTTCCATCTCTGCCACCCCTAAGACAGCAAGACCAACTTCTCTTCCTCCTCCGCCTCAGCCTACTCAACGTAAAGGTGATGAGGATGAAGACCTTCATGATGATCCACTTCTGTTTAAAAACAGTACATTTATTTTCTCTTCCTTATGATATTCTTAAAATTTTTTCTCTAGCTTACTTTATTGTAAGCATGTAGTATATAAGACGTGTAACAGACCAAATATGTGTTAATCGATCATTTATGTTATCGATAAGGCTTCAGGTCAACAGGCTAACAGTTAGGTCTGGGGGTAGTCAAAAGTTACACTTGAATTTTCAGCTGAAAGGGGGATCAACACCATTAACCCCCACATTGTTGAAGGGACAGCTGTGCATGGTAAGCACTTATTGAAATGCCTGGCACAAATTAAGTGTTCAATATGAAGTATGATTAAACCTTTCATCAGCTGAGGTCATGTGTTAGTTTGCTCGCAGATTTCACTGTTCATTTCCAGCACACCTATAGAGAACCTTACAGGTGCTGGGTCTCCGCATTCTGCCCAGCTTCCCTTTAATTTCAGTTGCCTCTTACTGTCTCCACCCCACCTCTCTCATGGTGTCTTCCCAGGTTCCTGGACATGGTCCGGGTCCTCCTGTCTTTGCGAGTTTGTTCACCCGGGTCCCTCCCTTTCACATGTCCTCCTTCCCCATCTCCCTATCATTGCTGCCAACCTCCCTGAAGCCCCCTCTCGTTATCCCCTCACTCTCAGCTTCCTCCACTTGGCCGTCCCCTAATCTGTGTGCATTCCGTCCCTTGGGCACTTCCTGAAGGAGGGACCCAGCTCCTCCCAGCCCCTTGCATACACACCCCCAGCACAGACCAATGAGTGCTCAGGGAGGTATGGAAGGAAAGGAAAAGGTTGTGCATAGTGAAATGTCATCTAGGTTACACTACAGAACGCAGAGTAGAGCACGCAACATGGAAAATTACATGGATCGACACCATGATCTTTCCCAGGAATGGTGTGAGGACTTAGGGCCTGACATGGCAGAGGAGCACTTTCCTGTTCTGTGACTGGCCATACCTGCAGGAGCCCCAGGGTCAGCCTACAGGGCAGGGCTGGCTGGGGCAGGCACAGCTGGGTCTGTAATCCCACCTCCTCTCTCCCCCACCCGCCCAGCCCCTCTGCCCACGGCCATTACCGTGGAGAAGCTGCAGTGGTCAGTGTCGTCGGCCTGGAAGAGGGCGGCATCCTTCAGGAACACAGCTCCCGCCTTGAGGATAAAGGTGGCGAACAGCTGGGTGTGGACGTAGTTCCGTGGACAGTGGAGCCTCCTGGGGTGAATGGGAGAAATGAGGAACAAGAAGCAAGCGGGGAGAGGGGATTCTGGTGTGCTGCGACTGGGCTGAGCAGGGCAGGAGATGAATCGAATTGAATTGAATGCAGTCAAGCAGAATCGAATTGAGCTGAACTTGAGGTTTCAGTTTAACCCTTGCAGGGCAGCTGAGCAACCATTCCTGTGCTCAGGGTAAGTGTGGAAACAGGAATGTCTGGTCCCTGCCTTGACAGTGCTCATAGTCTGGGGGAACAGGGGCAGAAATGGCAGGTACTGCCCATGGAACCCCCCTGGATGATCAGAGACACTCATCCCCATGAGGCCAGATGCGGTGCTCAGACTTTGAAGGCTGGAGGAGGGGGTGGGGGGCTTAAAAGGGACAATGATCAGAGAGTTATAACAGGCAAGAGGGACCCAGGTAGGAGGCAGAGGATTGTTAGATGCAGATAGGAGCTGGGCTTTCTCAAATATAAACACACTGAGGAAAAATAAAGAATTCTAAGCAAATACAATGAGTGACACAAGAGCAAAGGGGCGGAAGTAGGAGTGAGTTCTGGTGTTTGAAGAGATGGGTCTACATGCTGGGAAAAGAGAAGGGAATGTCGAACATGGGTATGGTGCATAGATCTGGGAAGTTCATGGCTATCCAGGCAAGAAATCAGACTTGGCCCTCTGGGAAATAGGGAGCCAAGGAAGGTTCTTGAGCTGGTGATGAGGATGGCAAACCTGAGAGCAACCAGGATGGTGATGGCCACGAGGAGGGCTACAATAGAGATGCTATGGCCCATGGTGTAGACAATCTTCACTGTGGAGAAGTAAGATTTCTGGGAAGGGCAGAGACAGAATAAAGTCTTAGCTTCTGGGCCTTGGGGGGAAAAGAGAGGCTTGGCAGTCAAGCGGGTTTGCCATTCCACCCCAACACTCCCCATCTGGGGGCAGAGGTGTCCGCAGGTACCATGGAAAGTTCCCCCTGTGCTGAAGCTTTAGTTTCCTGCCTGAGCCTGGGATGAGGGAGGGGCGGTGGCAAGGAGTGGAGAAGCTCAGCACTCAGGATGCTGGGGGGCGGGGAGAGGCAGCCACAGAAACTACGTGTCCCTGGGGAATGACAAAAGCCCAAGAGGAAATCAGCTTGTTTATTGACATCCAGCTTGCTCACCGGGCTTGGGAACACAATGTCCCCAAGTAAAGGAGATGGCCAGGGACACCTGGGGACAGTCACACCAGGCAGGCAAAAGCTTTCCATGGCCAAGTGTTTGGATCAATCAGAGTCCAGCCTGGCCCTGAAGATAGAGGGTGCAGGCAAAGGAAGGGAGCAGAGCCCGGGCACTGGCCCCAATCCCAGCTCTCCAGTGGGACTCAGGCAACCACTGCCTGTCTCTGACTCAGTCTCTGCATCTGAAAAATGGTTACAGTCATGCTTTACCTTTCAGAGATCACAGGGATAGAGAAACGGGATGATGTGTGTGGGAGTGCCTGGCAAAGGCTCTGCTGGGTGCAGAAGGGTGGAGTGTGCTGGCTGGTATTAGGGGCTTTGTGTGGGATGTGCTGGCTGGTATTAGGAGCTTTTTGCAATCTCTCTAGGCTTGAATTTCCCTCACTGGCCCACACCACAACCATGCACACTGCTCCACTGACTGAGGGCCAGAGAAGAGGAGCTTCCCCAGGGCTGCCAGGAGCCTTGTTTCCTCTGGAACCACCCCAAGCTCCCTGTCCTGGAGGCTTGGACACTGAAGCAAGATAGCAGCCGACAGATCTCCCACCTTCCTCTGCCCTGCTTCTCCCTCCAAGTGACTTGGCTGGTGGGTCAGCCTCGAGTAACTTAGCAAAAGACCACTTCTCCTCCAGACACTTCACTGCCCTCTCTGGAAAACTGCTGTAAGTAATGTTCCAACCTGCAGGCCGGAGAATGGCAGCCCCCACATGTGTGCACCCACCCATACAAATGTCCATGGCAGTCCTTCCTCCAAGATGCCAGGAACCTCTTACCTCCTCGGCCAGCAGCTCCAGGGGCACAGGGCAGGCCACGGCGTAAGGTGGGAAGGGCTCAGACCAGCCAGTGATGGTGCAATCCCGGTTCACAGCTCCTGGGAGCAAGCAAGACTCTCTAGCCACAATTCCTTTCCTCCTCCCAGGAGGGGGTTGGGGTGCCGTGGACCATCAAGTGACCCTCGCAGGGTTACATGGACAGTTCCTCTCAGTAACAAAGAGGGTGGCTCCAGAGGCCTGGGGCCCTGGTACAGCCTGCCCAGGGATACACTATGGGGCCTTCTATCTCTGGCTTCAAAGGCACCATCTCTTCCCAGAAAGAGTTATTCCCCTGGGGGGCAGAGAGTGGTGAGCTGGGCTGCCAGCATCCTAAGGGCAGTAGGGGAGAAAAGAGGCCTTGCTG
This sequence comes from Alouatta palliata, assembly GCA_004027835.1. Taxonomy (NCBI): domain Eukaryota; kingdom Metazoa; phylum Chordata; class Mammalia; order Primates; family Atelidae; genus Alouatta; species Alouatta palliata. Next base: position 24,227 of record PVKV010002434.1, read on the forward strand.
TCCAGGTACCCAGCCAGGGAGGTGAGGCAGAGCAGCAGGGTGCCCCACCCACCCCGCCCTGGGCAGCTGGTAGTGTCTTAGCAGTCAGGCAAGCCTGCCCTCCTCCCCGCTTGCAGCCTGCCTCCTGCTGACACCTGGCGGGCACCCAGGTCCAGCACTTACAGATTCCGCACTCTAATCCTCTCCGGCGCAGTTCATGCTCTTGTTCCCCCCAGTTCACGGCTCGGGAAACAGAAGTCAGGATCAACTGACTGGCCCGAGGTCATCCCAGAAGAGGGCAAGTTGGTACAAACCCAGGTCTGCCTGCTCCCAAAGCCAGTGATGTGTCTGCCGCCCCTTACCTGCCACCTCGCTCCCTTTCCCATCGCCACACCCAAGACCCCTCACCTGACTCTGAGCTGAAGTAAGAGAAGAAATCCGGGCAGGGGAGGGTGACCCACTCGCCAGAGCCTGCCGCTGGCCAGCACAGCAGCCCATCCCAGGTCTTAGGGCAGCCTGGATAGACAGCCGGGAGCAGGGGAGACTCAGTCCAGGCACAGGACTGTCCCCACAATTCAAGGGGTAAGGCTGAAGGACATAAGAATCAGAGAAACCGCCGCCTGCCTCCCAGGCCCCATACCCAGGGTGGTGTTAGGCGTCCCCTCTGCTGCCTGTAGACAGGCGTTCTCCTCCTCTCTCAACTGGGTGATGAAGTCACATTCTGCGTGCATGTGGCCCAATACCTGCTGGAAACAGTGAACAGGATGAGCCAAGCCAATTGGATGCCCTTCCAGGCTCAGTAGTCCAAATGGCCTGAGAATAGGGACAAGGCCTGATTCCTTTCTGTGTCTTGATCCTAAGCAAAGACCTGCTCATGGCACTTTCAGGTGTGTGTAGTGGATGTTCAAAGACAAGAAGGGGAAGGGGAAGAGAAAAGGGGGGAGGGAAAGGGATGGCTCTAATAATCTCCCATGTGGTTAATGCTCTTGTTCTAAGGAAGGAAGGCAGGAAGGAAGGAAAAAAGGAAGGAAGGCAGGCTGGCTCTAATCTTCTGTGCACGGTTAATGCTCTTGTTCTTTCCAGTTCACAGCTCAGGAAGCTGAGGTCAGGGTTGCCTGACTTGCCCAAGGTCACGTTGGAAGAAGGGAAGTTGGTATTATACAAACCTGGGTCTGCCTAGGTTTGAGTGACTATTTCTCCATTCTGTGTCATGGAAGTAAGTTCTGAGACACATAAGACAATGTGCTTCTGAAGACCTTACAGAGACAGCCAACTCCATGCTTGTCAGGGCCCTTCCTCCTTCCCTGTGTTACTCTCCTTGCTCTGCGCTCCTGCTCCCTGGAAGCAATTTTGCATAAACTACCTTGGTAAATAGAATAATGGCCCCCAAAGATGTCCACATCCTAATCCCTGGAACCTGTGAATATGTCACCTTATACGGCAAAAGAACTGTGCAGATGTGACTGAGTTCAGGGTCTTGAGATGGGAAGATCATCCGTGACTTTCTGAGTGGGCCCGATCACAAGGCTCCTTATAGGGGGTGTGGGGGGCAGGAGAGTCAGAATCAGAGGAGGCGTCGTGAGGATGTGTGCTGTGGGAACTGAGATTTAAAGGTGCTGCACTGCTGGCTTTGAAGGAGAAAGGACACCAAGGCAAGGAAAAGCCAAGCAAATGGATTCTTCTCTAGTCTCCAGAGTAATGCAGCTCGGCCAATACTTTGGATTTACCCCACTGGAAACCATTTTAAATTTCTGACCTTTGCCTCAGCCTCTGCTTTTAGGGGTGCACGTGGGCAGGAACATGTGAGTAAATGAGTAAATTAGTGAGAGAGAAGATGGATGAATGAATGAGCACATGGATAAGTGAGCACACAAATGAGGTGAAGGAGGAAACGAACGTGGATGCATAAAGGGAGGAAGGGGAGAGGGAGGGATGCCTGCCTGGGCAGCTGGCTGGTGGAGTAGATGAGTATACAGATAGACGGAAGACATATATAGGGCTGGGAGGGTAGTGGGTGGACGAATGGACAGATGGATGGACAGACAGATGACTCGTGGATGGCTCCGTGGTGGATGAGTGAGAGAGCTGTGTAAGGATGGAGCTGTGGGTTCGTGGATTGGTAGATGAAAGGATTATAGCCTTGATGGCTGAGCAGCCCTGAAAGAGTGCAGTTTTAGGCGCTTCCCAGATCTTGTGCTATACGGTGGCCATGAGGAATGATCTCTGGAAGCTGGAAACAAGTTGGATTTTTTGGAAATCTTCTAGCACTATTTCTGAAAGTGTGCATCAGGAACCAACTAGAGATCCACTGGGACGGAGGCAGGAATATGCAAAGATCTAGGGTGGATCCAGCGCTTTGCATTTTCACAAGTTCTCCAGGGAACTGGGAGTCAACGGCAGGAATTACTGGCACTTCTCCCTCCCACTGCCCCAAACTGGAGGAACACCAAACTGATCACCCAGCAGGCCAGAGCCCAAACAGATGCATGTGAGAGGAGCCAAGTTCACAAAACATACTTTCTGCACTGTGAACCGGATATATGGCATACATGTTCTTGTATAACACACACATCCAAGTCAATCAATGCAGACTTCTGTTCCCCCAGGCTCTCACAGGGGAGGAGTGGCTGGGAAAGGAGGAAGGGCTGGGTCCTAACAGACCCTGTGCAAACTGTGATCAAAACCAGGACAGGGGCCGAGCGCAGTGGCTCACGCCTGTAATCCCAGCAGTTTGGGAGGCCAAGGTGGGCAGATCATCTGAGGTCAGGACTTCCAGACCAGCCTGACCAATATGGCAAAACCCCATCTCTACAAACATACAAAAATTAGCTGGGCATGGTGGCACACTCCTGTAATCCCAGCTACTCAGGGGGCTGAGGTGGGAGAATTGCTGGAACCTGGGAGGCGGAGGTTGCAGTGAGCCTAGATCATGCCACTGCACTCCAGCCTGGACGGATAAAGCCAGACTCCATCTCAAGAAAACAAAAAGAAGCAAGACAGGTACCATGGGAGGGAGTGCCCCTCTCACTGGGATTGGAGAGGTGGCGTTTGAGCTGAACCTCTGGACAAAGGAGCATTTTTAAAGCCAGACACACACAGTGAGGAGAAGAGCATTTGGAACCAAAAGAATGGCATGTGCAAAGACGGGAAGTGGGAAAAGGTTTATTTGGGAAGTATCTGCCCAGGACTAATGTTCTCTTCCCATGACCACACAAACACACACACACACACACACACACACACACACACACACTCTCTCTCTCTCTTACTCTCTCTCTCTCTCTCTCTCTCTCTCTCTCTCTCTCTCTCTCTCTCTCTCTCTCTCAATGTCCAGCAAGATCAGTGTCAGCAAATGTTTTATTAACAGCTAGTGTTCTTTGGGAGAAATGCAGGCACAGCAAATAGTGCAGCAGACCTAAAGACGGGCTGGGGTCAGAGAGTAGAGACTTTGACCACCAGAGTGGGGACAGCAGATGGTGGGTGACCACATGGAGTGACCCAAGAGCTCTGCCATGGACCTGTGGGCTAGGAGAGAATCTGAGACCCAGCCCAGTAAGGAGGGTCACCACCACCAGCACTGCCCTGGCAGAAGTCACTCCTGTCCCAACCTGCTGACCCCATTCCCCCAAATCCAGCTTGGACCCAGCTCTGCCATCTCCTGCTTAGCCCTGCAGGGCCTCAGGGTGCAGATGTCACCCACTACCCAGGCTCCGGGTCTCATTTTGGTGGGTACCCCAGACTCAGCTCTTGGCCTCCTCCCCAGGATTCGGTGGCCCCAGGTCCATCTCAGGGCAGAGCCCCGTTGCGTCTCCCCAACATCTCCCAACACACTGAGGGCACAAAGCGGGGAAGGAAGGGCAGGAGGGCAGGTGGGCCTATATGGGACTTTCTCACACCATCAGCCTGACATTGACCCTGGGCTGAGAGAGCCATGGTCTCCACCTATCCTTCCTCCTGCTACACGGTCTGGACAGCCCCAACTTTGCCTGGGAACCTTCTCAGGGCCGATCTAGGGGAACCACTGAGGGCAAAGGATGCCATGTGAGCAGCCTAGGGCCAAAAGGATGGACAGATAGTGCCCACACTGCTAAGAGAAGGAGGGAAATTTAGGGAAGCCCAACTAACGACTCAGGATGTGTGGTCACAGGGCCAGATGGAAGGGGGGATTCTAGGGAGGGAAGTGGTGGGGGTGAAAAGAGATCATTCCAAGATTTATCCAAATGCTCCTGCTCAATCAGGACTGGCAAAACACTCCCAGTCACCCCCACACACTCCTGAGGGGAGGCTCCATCGCCCTGGACCCCCAGGCCTTGCATCTGTGCCTGCCACTCTTCCTGGTGTCTGCGGGGGATGGAGCCCACACTGTCCAACAGTGATTTAGTTCTAGCTTTCATATCAGCACCATCTGCTGAATGGCCGCCATCAGGTCCTGAGTCCCCCTGCTAAAAATAAAGCTTTTGCTGCAGACCACACAGATGGCAGCCAGGGGGCAGTCGAAGTTTCCTGTGTTGCACCCCTCTACCCAGCCCTTGACAAATCAGATTCTGCTCAATGCACAACGAACCTGGCCAGCTGATATGTTCTCTTTTTACAAAAGAGATAAGCAAGGCTCAGGAAGACTGAGGGACTTGCAGGCCACACGGCTAGTTTCGTGGGTCCAGGATTCAAGCCCAAAGCCTGTGCTCTTAGGAGCAGGTGCAGCAAGGTGCTCAGGAGGGGCAGAAGCCCCCCAAAAAGGCAGCAGAGGAAGAATACTTCAGCCCCCACCATTCCAGAACCTTGTGACTCCCATTCTGGTCCCTGCTGTCACTTGCACTAACCTCGTGGAAAGTTACTGGAAAATTGCAGCACATTTGGGAAAGGCTGTCTATCCTGATGCTCCATGCTCCAGCGCCCTAGCCCATGGAGTAGTAGTTGGTTGCCAAAAGCCTCTCCAGCCCTCAGCATCACGAGAGGATGATGGATCCCCTAACTGCTAGAGTCGAAGCAGCTGGTCTCCACCAGCTCCTCAGGTTCCACTCCTTCCCTGGCCACACTCTCTTCAAAGGAAATCACCAAATTGGAAATGGCTCAGTGAGTCACGGGGCTAAGAAGGGGTCCGGAAATCTTACCAGGGGAGCGTATGGAAGCATGACGGATGCACAGCTGAGAGAAAGAGCAGACTGGGGGAACTAACAGGGGGGCCTGACTTTGCCTCCCCAATTCTGAGGCACTGTCTTGGGGCAGATAGAGTCTCTGTGGTCCCCAGAGGACACAGCCAGGCCCTAGGGGAAGCAACAGGAAGTCTATGTTAATATCGCTACCCAGAATCACATCAGACTGCCTGGCAGAGGGAGATAAGTTGGGGGGCCCAGTATCAGGAGTGCTCCAAGCCACAGCCTGCCACCTGCTCATTGGGAGGGACTTCAGAGTGGGAGAAGGGCAGTAGTGTCTCCACCAGGCTCCACTTGGCCCTGTGACTCCCAAATCTGGAGCCTAGTGGGACAGGCAGGAGGGTCTGAGCTGGCTACTCACGGTCGGTAACTGGCTCAACATGCAGAGGACTTGGGCCCCCCACATCCGGCGGTCCATGGTGGGCCCAGCAGCAGCTCCCTCCACCAGCCTCAGTGAGCCTTGGATGTCTTTCCTCCCCTGCTGTCCCCTGGCACAGCCACTGCCACCACACCCTCTGCTTCCCCTTTTCAGGTGGCTGTTTGCATAGGCAGGAGCCAGCCAAGGGGACACAGCCCACTGAATATTCACCAGGATTTCAGGACACCTGCTCAGCTCAGCCCTGGCTCTGTGGTGGGACTCTGTTTCCAGCAGGCAAGGGTGGAGCCCCCACCTCCACCACCTTCTGCTCTGGCCATAATTCTGCTCATGTGTCTGCCCTGACAGCAAAGGCCCAGATAGGTGACAGCCACTGGTCACTTGGTCAATATTCTCTACCACTTTCCTCTCTAAGCCCAGGTCTCCGGTGGCCGTCAGATTGATGGGATCTTAGAGAATAGGAAAGGGACCCAGACCTGCCCTTCGGAAGCCCCCGAGTTGCTTGGTGTGTGCTCCTACCCTTAGCCACAGGGCTGGAGAGTGAGGTCAGAGCTGTGCAGACCTGGTGGGGAAGGAGAAGGGTATAGTGTCAGTGGAGATGGATGTCAGTGGAGATGGAGGGTTGGAATGGTCTTAGAAAAGGAAGTGTGATCTCTAAGCACTGGCAGGAACGTGTCATGTCAGCAAGACCCAGGTCCTGTACAGGGCAAGGACTCTAGCCTGGATGGTGGGCTGAAGCTGCAGACATCAAGGCTCTGGACTTCACATGGAGGCTTGTCAAAATCTCTCCAGAAACCCTCATGGCAAGAGGGGGAAATGAGGTTGGTTGGAAGTCTTGTGAAACGATTCATGGGCCAGGCCAGCTTGAACAGGCAGAGGACAACTCTCATTGGAAGCAGAAAGGAGAAGACTTACACAGTCATTCAAACTATATTGAACGTTCATTGCCTGGTTGTTGTTGTTATAGGTTTAGACTTTAAAATGCATGGTCTCCACTGGCCGGCTAAAGACAGTGTTCTAAATGCCCTGGATCTTGCACAGCATCTTGAAATTTCAAAGACGTCATTTGTGAAAGACCTGAATGTCCCAGTAGCCGACAGGTCCTGATGTTTGTGTGCACGTCTCCACTCACAGAAGCTGCTGGGCTGGGAACTGGAACTCCAGACATGTTTACGGCCCCAGTGCATCATGAATGTTGAAGGCCACTCGCCCCCGCCACATCTGGATTTAGGGCTCATTTGGACATCAGCAGGGCTTTATTTTTCCATTTCTGTTCATTGTCAACAACATGCTGAAGAAAAATATTTCAAAAAGAAAACATGAACCACCCCAAGCTCCAAAACCCTCCTACCCTGTGCAAGCATTTTCACAAGCTTATCTGTGAGAAGGGTGCAAGCGGCATGCCACACAGAGCTCTGCACACTTTTACGCTTTCAGGAGAGAGCAGAGCTCCTCTCTCAGCAGGCTGAGAGCTCACAGGTTAGAAGAGCAGTGTGCTGAGAAGGCATAATTTGAAAGCTAGAACCTTCTGTTCCTCAGCTACAAAGAAGCAACAGCACCAGGGAAAAAAGTCTTAAAATTAATCAGTTGACAATTAGCACCACTATCATTAGCATTAATGATGGCCAATAATTGAGGTTGATAGTGATAATTAATAATAGTGATTACTGTCTAAAAGACTGATTCCTAACCTGGAGCAATTTTGCTTCCCTAGAGGACACTTGGCAACGTCTGGAGACATTTTTTATTATGAAAATAAAAACTAGGAGTTGGGGTGGGGAGTGGAGTGGGAGGTGTCACTGGTGTCTAATGAGTGGAGACCAGGGATGCCGTTAAGAATCTACAATGTGGGAGGCCGGGGCGGGAGGATCACAAGGTCAAGAGATCGAGACCATCCTGGCCAACATGGTGAAACCCCGTCTCTCCTAAAAATACAAAAAATTAGCTGGGCATGGTGGCGCACGCCTGTAATCCCAGCTGCTCAGGAGGCTGAGGCAGGAGAATTGCTCAAACCCAGGAGGCGGAAGTTGCAGTGAGCCGAGATTGCGCCACTGCACTCCAGTCTGGCGCCTGGCGACGGAACGAGACTCTGTCTCAAAAAAAAAAAAAAAAAAAAAACTACAGTGCACAGGATGCCCCCACCCTCGACCATACAAAGAATTATCCAGTCCCAAAGCTCAGTAGGTCCAAGGCTGAGAAACCCTGCTCTAACTGTTCTGTTCCTCAAGGATCCCTGCAGGCCTGTTCCTTCATGGAGCTGTCTTCTCTAGCTAATTCTGTATACACTCAGGATTCACATTTTGCCTCCATCACTTGCTAGCTGTCATACATTTGGCAGGTTATTTAGCCTTTCTGAGCCTCTGTGTCAGTCCTCTTGTTCCTATAAAGGAACATCCAAGGCTTGGTAATTTATTTTAAAAAAGACGTTGCTTTTGGCTCACGGTTCTGCAGACTGTACAGGAAGTACAGCTCTGGCATCTGCTTCTGGTGAGGACCTCAGGAAGCTTCCACTCACAGTGGAAGGTAAAGGGGGAGCCCTTGGTGTATCACATGGCGAGAGGGAGCGAGAGAGCAAGGGAGGAGATGTCAGCTCTTTACTAGCTCTTGCATGAACTAGCAGAGCGAGCACTCACCCGTGACCATGGGGAGGGCACCAAGCCACTACTAGGGATCCCACCCATGACCCAAACACCTCCCACCAGGCCTACCTCCAATAATGCAAGTCTCTCTCAACATATGATTTGGTGAGAACAGAACATCCAAACCATATGAGCCTACATTTTCCCATAAGAAAAATAGGGATGATACTAACACCTTCTTTATAGGGTTGGTGGGATAAATGGACAAGGAAAGCCGTGTACTATAAAGAACCTCCTACAGAGCTTAGATCACAGTGGACAACCGTTTATGATGGCATGTAACGAAGATGGACTAACAGCAAATAAGACTGGAACAACTGATTCTTTGTATGAAAAAAATATTAGATCTCTAGCTCACATTTACAAAACATAAATTCTAGGTTTAAAATCCTAACTATAAAACAAAAAATTCATAAAAATACTTCAAAAAATAGAAATTTATTTTTATGGCCTTGGAATAAAGATTTTCATATAAAATAAAACTCATAAAGAAAAAATCAAGTGTGATCACATCAACATTTAAAAATGTATGTTCAAGAAGATGTCATAGATGAAAACTAAAAGGATTTTTCTGCTACAAGTATTTCCAACCAGTCTTGACAAATCTGTAGTATCAAAAATATATTTTAAAAATATTTAAAACTCAGCCGAGCATGGTGGCTCATGCCTGTAATCCCAGCACTTTGGGAGGCTGAGGCAGGCAGATCACGAGGTCAGGAGTTCGAGACCATCCTGGTCAACATGGTGAAATCCCGTCTCCACTAAAAATATAAAAATTAGCCGGGTGTGTATAAAAATATAAAAATTAGCTGGTGTATAAAAATTCTCCTGCCTCGGGAGGCTGAGGCAGAAGAATCCATTGAACCTGGGAGACAGAGATTGTAGTGAGCCGAGATTGCAAGCCTGGGCAACAGAGCAAGACTCTGTCTCAAAAAACAATTTTTTTTTTAATCTATAAGAAAGAGAAAAATAACTCAGTAGAAGAGTTAGCAAGGATATAAAGAGACAATTTAGAAAAGAAGTAAAATGTACAGGCCAATGAACAGATGAAGAAATGTCTAACACTGCTAATACTAAAGAATATGAAAATAAAAATAAGCTACACATTTTCACCTATCACATTGCCTAAAACTTTAATGTCTGATAACACAGTGTCTGGAAGATAATGTAAAGAAATGGGAGCATCCATAAAGTGCAGATGAGAGTGAATTTTGTATAACCACTTTGAAAAACAATTTGATATTATCTATTGAATTTAAGAATGAACATACCCTATAAGCCACAAATTCCATTTCTAGATATTTGCCTCCTGCGTTCAGTGTTATTTGTAACATGTAGTGAAAACCAGAGAACAACACAATTGTCCAATGAGAAAGGAATAGCTAAACAAAATGTGATCTATTCATGCAATGGAATACTACTGAGCAGTTAAAATGTATAAACTAAATCTATTTGTACAAGAGGATTTCACAAAGTTCATAGAAATATGTAAGAAAATAAAAAATATAAACTTTATTTCTAAACATAAGCTCCGTCAAGTTCAAGACATTTTTGTAAGCAGTGATACAGCCATGTAGCTCATCCCTAAAACACTGAGGGTCCTGGGAACTTAGCCATGTCAATGCAGTGTTTTTTACATTATTACCTAAAGAAAAATGGGTGCCTTTAAAAGATTTTTTCTGACTAGAAAACAAAAGGATGTCATGAAAAGCCAAATCATGACTGTAAAGTGGATGTGTTATGATTTCCTATCAAAACTCTTGCAAAATCGGCCTTGTTTGATGAGAGAAATGAACAGGAGCATTGTGGTGGAGAGCGATTCCCTAGTGAGGGTTTCCTGGGCATTTTTCTGCTAAAGCTTTGGCTGTCTCAAAATATTTTCATAATAAGCAGATGTTATGGTTCTCTGGCTCCCCAGAAAATCAACCTGCAAAATACCTTGAGCATCTCCAAAACTGTTTTCATCATGACTTTTGCTCTTGACCGGTCTCCTTTTGCTTTGACAGGACCACTTCTTTTTTTTTTTTTTTTAAGAGGGGGTCTCGCTCAGTTGCCCAGGCTGGAGTGCAGTGTCAAGATCTTGGCTCACTACAACCTCCCTATCCCAGGTTCAAGTGAAGCTCCTGCTTCAGCCTCCTAAGTAGCTGGGACTACAGGCACACACCACCACGCCTGGCTAATTTTTGTATTTTTAGTAGAGACGGAGTTTTTTAGTAGAGACTACTCCGTATTGGTCAGGCTAGTCTTGAACTCCTGAGCTCATGATCTGTCCACCTCCCAAAGTGCTGGGATTACAGGCGTGAGCCACCGTGCCAGGCCTGACAGGACCATTTCTACCTCTTTGTAGCCACTGCTTTGATCATGCTTTGTCTTCAAGATTGTACTGGCAAAGCCATCTTTCATCTTCTGTTACAAATCTTTGAAGAAATGTTTCAGGATCTTGATCCTGCTTGTTTAAAATTTCCACTGAAACCTCTGCTCTTGTCTGCAAGCTGATCTGGGTGCAATGATTTTGGCAATCATCAATTGGGAAGTTTGCCCAGCTTTAATTTTTCAGCTGGAATTGTGTAAACTGAACTGATTGAGATGTCTATGGTATTGGCTATTGTTTCTGCCATTAATCATCAGTCCTTTTCAATTAGGGAATGAACAAAATTATTTTCCCCACAAATTGATGGGGATGGTCTCCTGCCGCAGGCTTTATCTTTAACATCATCTCATCCTTTCTTAAAAGGAATTATCCATTTGCAAACTGCTAATTTATTTGGGGCATCGTCTCCCTAAACTTTTCATAAAGTATCAATTATTTCACCATTCTTCCACCGAAGCTTCATCATAATTGATATCAGTTCTTGCTACAATTAAAGCAGAATTTATGTTGCTCTGATAAGAGCTGGGGTTGGTTTGTTTGGTTGGTTTTTGCTTGCTTGCTTGTTTTTTGAGATGGAGCCTTGCTCTGTCAGGCTGGATGGAATGCAGTGTTGCAATCTCAGCTCACTGAAACCTCTGACTCACAGGTTCAAGCAATTCTCCTGTCTCAGCCATCCCAGTAGCTGGGATTACAGGTACCCATCACGATGCCCGGCTAATTTTTGTATTTTTAGTAGAGACAGGGTTTTTTAGTAGAGACAGGGCTTCACCATATTGATCAGGCTAGTCTTGAACTCCTGAGCTCGTGATCTGTGCACCTCGGCCTCCCAAAGTGCTGGGATTACAGGCATGAGCCACTGCACCTGGCCTGCTCTGATAAGAGTTCTTTTGAAACTTATGTCTTACCCTTCTTAGTGCCTCAAACTAGACTCTGTTCAGACATGTTACAGTGAGTTAGTACCAGTTTTTTCAGTGCTAAAAACGTTTGAAACCTATGCATAGTTAATTATGGAACAATATCAGGTAGTCTAACATATATGGAACTAGAGTCACAGAAGGAAAGGAGGTTCAGAAAAATATTTGAATAACAAAATGGACGAACTTTACCAAAGTTGATGAAAAACATATATCAAGGATTCAAGGAGTTCAATGAACAACATAAACAATAAACTAAAAACACTCCAAGGCACATGATAATTATTATAAATTACTGAAAACAGTAATAAAGAGAAAATCTTATTGGCCACCAAAGGGGAAAAGACAATCTGTGTACAGAAGAACAAAAATAAGAATTACCACAGATTCTCATCAGAAACTATGCAAATCAGAAGACAGTGGAGGGATATTTTTAAAGCACTGACAGAAAAAACTTTAAAACTATATCTATTAGTGAAAATATATTTTAAACATGAGGGCAAATACTTCTAAAGAGAAATCAAAGATGAGAGAATTCATTTTCAGCAGAGCTGCACTACAGGAAAGCCTAAGGAAGCTTTTTAAGTCAAAAGGAAAATGAGAACAAATGAAAATTTGGAAATACACTAAAGAATGAAAGTGGCCAGTCTTAACAGCTCATGTCTGTAATCCCAGTACTTTGGGAGGCTGAAGCAGGAAGATTGCTTGAGGTCAGGAGCTCAAAAACAGTCTGGGAAACACAGTGAGACCCCCTTTTCTATCATAAAAAAAAAGTTTTAATTAGCCAGGTGTGGTGGCATACATCTGTAGTCCCAGCTACTGAAAACGCTAAGACATTAAGATTGCTTGAGTCCAGGAGTCCAAGGCTGCAGTGAGTTATTGTGCCACTCCACTACAGCCTGTGTGACAGAGTGAGACCCCATCTCGAAAAGAAAAGAAAAAAAAAAAAAAGAGGAGAGGAGAGTAGATGGGAAGAGAGGGGAGGGGAGAAGGGAAGGGAGGAGAGAAGGGAGGGAAGGAAAAGAAAGGGAAGAGAAGGGAAGCAGAGACTGGAAAAGGTAAATAAAGATACGAAAATAAAAGATCTTCTTTCTCATTTTATACTCTTTAGAAGATAATTGATCTTCATGAATATAGCTGCTAAAATCCTCAACAAAATACTAGCAAACCAAATGTAACAGCATATTAAGAGGATTATACAGCATGGCCAAGTGGAATTTATCCCAACAATTCAAGGGCAGCTCAACATATAAAAATTAATCCATGTAACACATCACATTAATATAAATTTTTTGAAAAAGATAATCTCAAATGATGCAGATTAAGTATGTGACGAAATTCAACATCATTTCAAGATAAAAAACCACTCAGTATGTTAGGAATAGAAGGGTACTTTCCTAACAGTTGGCATTATACTCACTGAAAGACTGAAAATGCCCTGCCCCTCGAGATCAGGAAAAAGGCAGACTGCCTTCACCACTTTGATTCAGCCTGGTACTGGAAGTTCTGGCCACAGTAATTAGGCAAAAATAAAAAACACACAAATTAGAAAGGAAAAGATAAAATATTCTGTTTGCAAATGACATGTTTTTAAATGTAGAAAACTTGAAATAATCCACAAAAAAAATTTTAGAATTAATAAACAAATTCAGAGCCATACACTAATTTTCATTAGTTCAAATCCTACATCTGCCCATTACTAGCTTAATCATTCTGTGCTTCAGTTTTTCCCTCTCAAAAATGGGGATAACAAGGCAATCTAAAAGTTGTATGTAGGGATGAAATAAATTGATCCGTATAAAGGTATTAAGCAACTAGTCACAGGCAAATAAAGCCCCTATGTTTGCTGTTATCTCATGTCTTATTGCTTCTTATTGATGTAAGTGTCTTATAAGTTATTTGAAATTTCTTATGCTAGAATTTAACTTTAAAATTTTCTCTAAATGGCTTTGTTTATTTTGGTAATGATGTTGGAACTGTAATACAAGAAGAGTACTGTGATGACTCAGGGACCCATAGTAAGCAATGAATGAAATAGTCTCTCCAGAAAGGAGCTGAGCCAACCAGGGAGTTGGAAACCATACATGTTAAACACACATGATAACGCAAAGGGTAGGAGTGGTGCAGAACCCCAACTACTATACAAATCGTGTAAACTTCCTTGTTTAGTGCTGTAGTCCCTAAGCATTTGCCACGTAAATGCCAAGTATGTCTGTGCGAAATAAAAACTTGGACCATCTTAAAACTTTTTTGGTTTTTATGGAATTCAAAATCATTTTTGTGGTTGCTGAGAATGAAATTTACAGACTATAACACTTCTTTTTATTAAACAAATTCAGAAAAGTTTAAGAAAACAAAATTAACGTGAAATTTAGTTGTATTACTGTATACTAATGATGAGTACTCTGAAAAGTAAATGAAAACTATTCTGTTTACAGTAGCATCAAAAAGAATAAAATACTTTGGAATAAATTTAATCAAAGAGGTGAAATACTTTTACATAGCAAAGTACACAACTACTGAAAGAAGAGCTCTAAAGAAAGGGAAATATATCCTATGTTCATGGATTGGATGACATAATATTGTTAAGAGGACAATATAACCCAAAGTAATATACAGATTCAATGTAATCTCTATAAAAAATTGTATTGCCATTGTTTTCAGACCTAGAAAACCCCATAGTAAAATTTATATGGAATTTTAAGGGACCCCAAAAAGTAGAAACAATTTCATAACAAAGCCAAAGCTGGAAGTCTCATGTTTCTCAAATTCAAATCTACAAAACTATGGTAATCAAAACAATGTAGTGCTGGCACAAAGATGGACATCTAGAGACCAGTGGAATGGTCTCCAACACTGGGGGTCAAGTTTCAACATGAGGTTTGGGAGGGTCAAACGAACCAAACAGTGGCAACTTTACAACCACTAGGATGGTTATATTTAAAAAAAATAAGGAAAATAGCAAGTATTGATGAGGATGCTGAGAAATCAGAACTCTCAGGCATTGTTAGTGGAAATGTAAAATGGCACAGCTGTGTGGAAGATGGTCAGTTTTCAAAAAGTTAAATATTGAACTAGCATATGACTCATGTCAACAGATACTTGTACATTAATATTTATAGCAGCATCACTTATAATAGCCAAAGGTGGGTGACCATCAACAAATGAACAAAATGTGATATATACCTACAATGGAATATTATTTAACCGTAAAAAGAAATGAAGTTATGACACATGCCACAACATGGATGAACCTTGAACACATTATGCTAAATAACATAACCCAAACACAAAAGGACAAAGATTGTACGATTCCATTTATATGAGGTATCTAGAATTGGAAAATTTCTAGACATAGAAAATAGAAGTCACCAAAGTCTGGAGAAATGGGATAATGAGGAGTTGTTGCTTTAAGGAGTACAGAGTTTGTTTGATATGATTTTTTTAAAAGTTAGTGAAGATGTCTGCACAACATTATGAATGTATTTAATTCCACTAAATCGTAGTAAATTTTAAAGTGGGAAATTATATTTTAACTATAATTTTAAAAATGAAAAAGAAGAGATAAATTGATGGCTTAAAGCAAAACTAATCGTTACGTTGTGGAGTTTGTGCCCTATGTAGAAATAAAAAGTATAAAAACAATGGCTAAAAGGATTGAAGGAGGAAGAGAGAAGTATATGCTTATGAAGTTTTTATTCTATATAAAGCAGTGTAATAAAGGCACAAAATCAATTTAGAGAAGAGGACAGTATTTTCAACACACGATGCTGGAGCAACTGAACATTTGTTTGGAAAAGCAAAAGTGAACTTCAACTCATACCTCACAACTTTTACAAATTTAACTCAAAATACATCAAAGACCTAAATTTAAACACAAAACAATAAATCACCTAGAAGAAAGAATAGAAAAAATCTGTATTTTCTTGGGCTTCGGAAAGACTTGTTAGATATAATACTAAAACCACAATCCATATGAGAAAAAAAGCTTGATAAATTAGACTTTAACAAAATTCTACAAACTTTTGCTCTGCAAAAAGAAGAAAAACAAGTCATGGACTGAGAAAATATTTGCAAATTAAACACCCAATAAGGAGCATGTATGTAGAATACATAAAGGACACTCAAAACTCAACATTAAGAAAGACAATGCAATTTTTAAATGTTCTAAAGAATTGAACAGTCACTTCACCAGCAAAGATGCGCAAATGGTAAACAACATCTAAAAAGATGCTCATGTCATATTTCATTAGGGAAGTGCAAATTAAAGCCACAAGCTACAAACCACAAACTACACACCTACTAGGATGGCTAAAATTTAAAAATTGAGTGTCTGCAAAGATGCAGAGCGACTTACACTCTCTGAGAACTCCAATGAGAATGTAAAATAGTACAACAAATTGACAAAACACTTCAGCAGTTTATTTTAAAGTTAAATATGTACTTACTATCAGTCTTTCTCCTGGGTATTTACCTAAGTGAATCAAACATTTATACTCACCTTTACACAAATGTTTATAGTAGCTTTATTCATAATTATTAAAAACCGGAAATGACCTTTCTTTCAACAAATGAATAGTTAAACAGACTGCGGAACAGTCGCACAATGTAATATGACTCATCAGTAAAGAGGAATACACTAATGATTTACGCGACAATACAAATGAATCTTAAATCCACTTTGATAGGTGAAAGAAAGAAGCCAAACCGCAAAGGCTACATACTATATTGTTCAGTTACATGATACTCTAAGAAAGACAAAAACTGTAGAGACAGAAAGCAGATAAGTAATTGCCTAGGGCTGGGAGTGGAGAAAAGGTTTGACTGCAAAGGTACAGCATGAGAGCAATGGGAGGGTTAAGAAATTCTTCTGTATATAATGTGATGTTGGGTATAAGATTCCATGCATTTTTCAAAACCTTAGAACTGTACACCTCAGAGAGTGAATATTACTGTATGTGAATAGTTTAAAAAAAAAAAAAAAAAGGATGTCAGGGGTTCCCAAGATGGAATGCAGACTGTGACAATGAAACTGACTGTATTACAAACATATGACACAATCACCCTGGAGATGAAAAAGAAAGGATCTAAGTATTTTGCCTGGATAGTGTGAGACTAAAGATTATAAGAACGATGCATAAACACTGTACTCAATTTGTCAAGTTTGTTTTCACAAAAATATGAGGTAACAAGTCTAAAAATACTTATATAGTAAAACAGAGCAAATAAGTAAATATACTGTAAATAATAAGATCCAAAGAAAGATTGTAGTTAATGAGAGCTAAAGTTACAAATAAGTAAAAGGAAAATGCCAAAATGAACACATTGTGCTGGATGGCAGTCACATGTGTTAGTGTAAAGTCATGCTTTTCTTTAATAGATGATGGACCAACAGATTGGTAGATTGATCAATTAATAAATAGAAAATCTGCACACACATGAATTAGTATACATTCATATACTTCCTATCTCTGTCTGATGAGTCACTGCACAGAAGCTGGCGCACAGATCTTGATATCTATTAATGGTATTTACTACTCTCCAGTAAAATGAACTAAGGTTGCTTGATGAAGTTGACTCCAGGGCTGGGGCAAAAATAATTCAAGATAATCCTGGAACATCTCATGGTTCCAGAAAGGTGAAGAATGCTCAAAAAAAAAAAAAAAAAAAAGAGGAAGGAGGCTGGGGGCATGCCAAAGAACACAGGACAAACCTAGAGCAGCTCCCAGCAGCCAAGTCTGGCCATCTGAGCAAGCAAATGAATAGCAGCAGTATTGGATTGCAAGCCGAGGAGTAAAATAGCCATGAGTTCACACATAGCAAATAAATGACAGAGAAGAGAAAACTCTTGCAGAAAGATTTCAGTTAATAAAGGTAGCTGGAATGAGAAGCATAGAAAATTGCCATCAGTACACCACAGTAATAATTGCTGCAGGCAAACCCACCAATGACTGCAAAAGATTTGTTTTTTCTTTTTAGGTTTTATATTTGGTTTTAGTTTTGGTTTTGGAGACAGCACCTCCCAGGCTGGAGTGCAGAGGCATGATCATAGCTCACTGCAGCTTCTAACTTCTGGCTCAAGTGATCGTCCTGCCTCAGCCTCCTGAGTAGCTGGGACTACAAGCACATGCCACTACTCTTGGCTACATTTTTTTTTCTTTTTTTCTTTTTTTTTTTTTTTTTTTTTGAGGCGAGGTTTTGCTTTGTTGCCAGGCTGATATTGAACTCCTGACTTCAAGCAGTCCTCCCACCTTGACCTCCCAAAGTGCTTGGATGACAGGCTTAAGGAAAGCAAAAGTTTCAGAGAAGAAAGGGTAGTTGTTTGGTCTCAAAGTATCTCCCTCAAACTTTCAAACTAAATACAAAGGGAAAAAATGTGCAACTTTTTAGTAAAGAAATCCATCAGACACCAAGTGATGAAGTTTACCATCACCAGTGATGTCTTATTCATATGATGTGCCTCATGAAATGATGTAACCAGAAGGGCATTTGGTATTCTACCCCCAAATCCACAACCTCAATGCAATAATGAGAAAACATCTGACAAACCCAAGCTGAGGGACACTGGACAAAATACTTGACTGTCAGAGATAGAGGAAACCAAGGGGACATGGTCAAATCCTGGAAGAGAAAAAGAATACTAGTGGAATCTCAATAAGGTCTGTGACTTAGGTATAGGATCATATTAATGTTAATTTCTTAGTTTTGATCATTGCACTGTGGTTACATAAGATGTTGCCATTAAAGGAATTCTTTGTACTATCTTTGCAATTGTTCTATAAGTCTAAAATTATTTCAAAATAAAAAGTTAGAGACAAAGTGCAGAATGTATGTGCTTTTTGAATTTAAAAACTCTATATTTTTAATGTCTAGAACTATAAAAATTGGGAAAAGCAGAAAGGGATGGGATGTAGGGGATGATCAAATGGAACATTATCTTTAATTTCAGTATTTCAGCTGTTAAGAAATATATTTTTTGAACACTCACTACTTGCACAATTCAACTTACTTAAGTTTAATATAGGCAGTAGCTGGTGTTAGGGTTTTTCCATGTAATATCGGTGGATATCAGAGATATCGGGGTCAAACCGGCCTGCCTATCCCATTAGCAGATGGACTCCTTGACCGCGGGGATGGACAAGTCCTCAGAGAGCGCGTCTGGCGAACGGTAAAACTCCCAGGGTTTAGTCCCTCCTGTGCTGGTGCCCCCTGGTGGTGATGATGCGCAACGACCGCCTCTTCCCGATGGCACCTGCTGAAAGCAGCTCTGGTCTCAGGATGGCTCCAGGCTTGCAGAGGCTGAAGGGCACCCAGAGCTGGGGCCGGGCGCTTGGAGCGGGTGAATAGGCCTTGGAGATCGGCTTTTTCTGGATATTTGGCCCGAATCTCCCTTGCTGGGGGGCCTGGAGGCAGAGGGTACCAGAGTGACCCCTTACCTCCCCTGGGGTTTAGCCTCTCTCCTGCGCCCCATTCTGTCCTCCTTTCAGGTGCAGGCAGCAGTCCTGCGGAGCACAGATCCTCAGAATGGACCCCACAGACAGGAGCCTCCAGCCCCAGCCCTCGCTTAGCTGTGGCTCAGCAGGGCCATTGGCTGCCTGGAGCCATCTGCTGCCCTCACATGATCCCCTAAGAGACCCAGCTCTGAAGAGGGCTTTGGGACTGCCAGGGCGAGGCTCTGGCCATGGTCAGGTGCAGGATGAGGACCAGGGCTGAGAGTCCTGCGGAAACCGCCAATAATGACACTTAGATTCTTTAATCTCTGAGCGGCAAATCAATCTCTGTCACTAAGACTTTTAAGTCAAGAGCCATGGCTAAGGCCTGTAATCCCAGAGACTCAGAAAGCTGAGGTGGGAGGGTCACTAGAGGCCAGAAGTTCAAGACCAGCCTGGGCAATATAGCAGCCCTCGCCTCTAAAAAATTTTTTTTAATTAAAAAGAAATAAAAAGACTTTTAAGTCAACTTGGCAGTTCCAAAGAGAATTTTCTGCTAAACAGAAATGATGAAACTGAGGAAAGGAATCTCATTCCCCACTGGGTCAGGGGCACCATCCTTACTTAGGGCCTGCCTAGGCCCACTCCCCCACAGGCCCTGGCTTCTTCCTTAGATGCCTCTTTCCCCACCTCCCAGTAGCAGACTCAGCCCCTGCAGGCACTTAGGAACGTCCAAAAATGTCCTATTTAGAATCATGTTGATGGTCACCCTATTGTGCATATTTGTTAAAAATCACCGACCAGGCGAGCTGGCTCATGTCTGTAATCCCCAGCATTTTGGGAGGCCGAGGCAGGTGGATCGCGAGGTCAGGAGTTCAAGACCAGCCTGGCCAATATGGTAAAACCCCATCTAATAATAAAATAAAAATACAAAAATCAGCCAGGCGTGGTGGCACATACGTGTCATCCCAGTTGCTCGGGAGGCTGAGGCAGGAGACAGAACCAGGAGACAGAGGTTCAACCTGCTTGAACCCAGGAGACAGAGGTTGCAGTGAGCCAAGATCGTGCCACTGCACTCCAGCCTGGGCAACAGAGCGGGACTCCGTTTAAAAAAAAAAAAAAAAAAATCACCAAAGTGTACCCATAAACTTGCTGAATTTTTCTTGTAAAGTATTCCTCAATAAAGCTGATTAAAATGTAAAGACTTTTAGTAGAAAAAGCAAGTGCCAGAATGTGGGGTTTTTTCTATTTTTAAAAAACTCTATATTTGTGTATATGAGAGTTACTTAATGCCTGGAACTTCCACATCAAAATCATAAAATTAGGGGAAATAGGGGGAAGCAGGCAAAAGCAGTAACACCTGTTGGGGGAGGGGCGAGGGCTAGGTGTGGGTGGGCAGGGGCGCGGAAGGGACACTGGCCTTCAGCCAGACAACGTGAGAACAATGTGACACTTTGTTTTCCTCCAACCGAAGACGGTGCTTTCAACTGTGCATAGATAACTCATTTCTTTATAAACTTTAAACTTCATTGCAGACTTTGCCCTCTTCTCCTGGAGCAGGCTTTCTCTAGCCAGCCCTGTGAGGGGAGTGGGGCCAGAGAGGTGAGATATGTAGACCTGTGAGATACACAGACCCAGCTGTTCCTTGCATGCACCCCGCATGGAGAATTGGCCTCATTCTGCAGAAGGAGAAACTGAGGTGCCCAGGGTCTCGCAGGAAATTGTTCTCTGAGCTGGGACTGGGACTCAGGCCCCTAGGTTCCCAGCCCTGGCTGCTGTCGGCAGCCTAAGTTGCATGCTGTAACTCACCACAAAGCTTTGATTCAAAATTTCAATGTGCTTATTTTGGTTTGAAGTGGCTATTACTAACTCAAGGCACAGAGGGAGCAGAGCTCCCAGAACATGGTGGGAGCATCCCAGGCAAAGGTGCCCCCCAGGCCCCAGCTGCACCCCATGCACACACTGTCCCTCCTGGCCCCACTCCTCCAGCATTCCAGATGAGGCAAAGCACCGCCTCCAGGCCAAGGAGGAACTGGGACACCACAGGCATCACAGAGAAGGAAACACTTCACCCACTCTCCTACAGATGGGGACCAGAGAGGGCAGGAGACCCACCCAGGGTCACACAGCCAATTAGAAGCAAAGAGAGGACTCAGGCCCAGGCTGGTGTCCCTGGCCAGCCACTCCTTGCAGAGCAACATACAGATGGGAGAAAAGGCAGTGTCTAAAAACATAGCCCTGAGTCTGGGTAGGGACAGAGCTAGAGAGCCAGGGCTAAGGTGCTGAGGAAGGGCCAGCCAGACTGCTGCGGGAGTTCAGGTCTGAAGGCCTGGTGGCTGGGGCAGACACGATGGGCCTGTGCTCTCCCTGTGCTCAGGCATGGGAAAGAGTGACCAGGAAGAAATCGAGGGTAGTGAGCTCCCATAATGAAGCCCTGCCACAGGCACAGCATGGATATGTCTCCCAGAAACCGAAGATTGAGTGGACGTCCCAGAAGGCCATCTACAGCATGCTCCTGTTTTTATAAAGCTCAAAAATAAAGTGGACCGATATACTGATTAGGCATACAGGCATGATTACAAACATTTTCTTTTTAAGCAGGAATGATAAACACACAATTCGGGATAGTCGATACCTTTAAGGGATGCTGGGGGAGTAGGAGAGACGCACAAGCTAGATGCAAATTTTGGAAATATTCCAGTTCCTGAACTGAGTGATGGGCTCCTGTTTATTACATTATTAAACTTTATAATTTGCATCTCTAATAATTCCTACTCATATAGGGCTTACTATGTGCCAGGCCCTTTAATAAGCTCTTTACATATATTAGCTCATTTAATCTTCACAACAACTTTATGAGGTGTGGGTCCTCATTTTCCAGATGAGGAAACTGAGTCACCAGTGATTTGCTGGAGTTCACACACCTGGTATCTGGCCCAGATTCTAACCCAGGCAGCCTGATGCCAGAGCCTGTGGTCAAACCATTCTACCAAGCTCCATATATTATTGTATAAGTAACCAATGTTTTATTCCTGTAATCAAATAAAAAATGTAAAGTGTACTGGGAGAGGCAGGAAAGGAGGTGACCGCTGTGTCACAGGCAAGAGGGGCAGGGCCTGAGATGGAGAGAAAATCCCCCGCCAACCCTCCCCTTCCCCAGCTTAAATTCCTCCCCTCCTTCACCCTCCCCTCCACCTGCCCAGCCCCTAAACCTTCTTCAAGGTCCCTCTCCCCCTCAACAGCCTCCCTCATTGCTGACCCCTCTTCTCTCAGCACTGAGGGCTGATGATCCCGTGCTTTCGTTTACAAACCTGGGTGGCCTGGTGATGTGTACTGGTGTGGTCAAAATAGGCTGGTCTCAGCATGGAAGACTTCATGGAGGAAGCAGCCCTGGTCCCCTCTGGGAGGACCTGGAGGGATAGGCCAGAGCTCCAGCCCCTAGTGCCCCCTTCAGAGATGCTGAGCCTAGGGCTGGGCACAGGGGATGCTGGAGTCAGTTCTGATCAGAGGAGGGGGCTACCCCCAGAATGGGGGGGCGGTGAGTACCAGGAGTAGATGGATGTCCCCTGAGGCCTTCTCCTGTCTCTCCCTGCAGCCCAACCTTCACCCTTCCCACCCAATCCATCCCTTCCCCACCCAGCTCCCTTATTTATAAAGCATATGTCCCCGTGTCCCTGCCTACCCCTACTGTTTATTCAAAGCTTCAGCTGCTTCCCCTGATAACCCTAGAACAAGTGATCCTGGAAAACTGGGAGGGCCCCAGGGGCAAGCGTAGTTCAGGGACACTCCCCCCACCCCTACTCAGGAGCCTTCATTGGCTCCCCATGGACACTCCAGGATCTGATGCATACAACATACTCAAAAATCAGTAGCTGTCCCGTGTAAAATGTTAATTTCAGTTTTTGCCCATAGGAGCTATTCCAGACCACTTTGCCAAAGGCCTCAAAGGCGACTGAGGAAATTCAGGTCCAGGGAGGGGAAGTGACTTGCTCTCGCTCATGTAGCGAGGCCATCTGAAGTCCTCTCTACTCCGCCGCCCTGCCTTTCTGCCCAACCATTATACACAAATGCAAAGAACTTAGTCCCAGACCTTTCCAGCTGTGTGACTCTGGTTGCTTGCCTAATGTCTCTGATTTAGAGTTTCTTCATCTATAAAATGCAAACGTTGTCTGTTTTCTTCAATACCCAGCACCCAGAATGGTGCTTGACACATAGTAAGGGCTCGATAAATATTTCTTGGATGAATGAATGAGTAATCCCTCACTCTCAGCTCATTTATGAGTATCAAGCCAAGCAGTAAATATGAAATGAAGTTCCTGCACAGCGCCAAACGCACGGCAGAAACGCTGCAGAGGGTGCTCCTCTTGCCCCCTCACTGACCATGCTGAGGATTCTAGCCCCACTTCTGACCCTAGCCAGGGACCCCTGAGGGCCAAAGTCCAGCTCCATCCTGAAATCACAGGCACCCAGAGCTCTGAGCCTCTTGAGTTTGCCGAGCACCCCAGGCAGCCTCCTCCCCCGCAGCTCCTCTGGCCTCTGCTCCCCACTTCTCTGCCTACACCACAGGCCTTCCAATCAGAAGGGAAGGCCAGGGAAACAGTGCCCCTGGCCTGCACGAATGCCCAGCCTGCCAGGCCCAGGCCCCCTGGACACTGCTTTCTCCTCCTCTCCTTTGTTCAGCAAATGCTTCCCTGCTTCTGGAACCGTCTCCCCGGACTCACAGTGGAGGACAGGCCAGCAGGGATGGCGGCGCTCAGAGCAAGGACAGGCAATCGTGCCTGTGCTCAGGGCCATTCGGGAGTGTAAAGGTCTCAGCAGGGATGGTGTAGGACTGTCCCCCTGGGACAGAGAAAAGCAGAGATGAGAAATGGTCACAGCAAAAGGCAATCAGAGGTGAGCGTCACCGCTAGCTCTGGGCAGCAGAAAGAGCTCCAGTCCCATCTCTGCGATTGAGCCCAGAGGTGACTTGGGGCAGGTCCCATCTCCCTGGCCTCAGTGTTCCCGGCTCCAGGATGATGCCGGCGGCAGGGCTGTAGTCAGTCCCCCATCACCTCCAGCTCTCATCTGGCTTTCTTGTGTCATCGCACCCCAGTATCTCCACAGGCAGACACGGGGGTCCCAGAACAGCCAGGCGAACAGGAAGCTTATCCTTGCCTGCTAAGGAGCCTAACTCCATTCTCAAGCATTAAGCCCTAGAACCTGCCCTGCAGGGGTCCCCGAGGGATTAGCGTCCAGCCATGGAGGGTCGGGCTGATGTGGACACGTGGGCAGGGCTTTGGAAATGGTCCCCCTCAGAGTGCTAAGCTTCCAGCTTTGAAAATGGTCCCCCTGGGAGGTCCCAGGGGAAGGGGCCTCTCTGGCAGCTTCCCCAAGAGTTGGGCTGAGGTGCCCAGATGATGTTTCCACCCGGATAAGCCCCGGAGAGTGTGGAATGAGAGGCAGGCTTGTGAGGGCTGCGCGGACCTCCTCCTCCCCCAGGCAGGCAGGCCCGACTGGCTCTTGGCTGTACAGCCGGGGTGTAGAGAGAGGCCGAGCCACATGAGAGCGCAAGCACAGCAGCCACCTCAGGCCTTCCTCTGAGTGTGTGTTTTTCGGACCTCAGCGTAGGGAGGGGCTGGCCAGGGTTGCACAGCAAGGCGGAGGCAGGAGCCGCAGGTCCCCCAGGGTGAGCGCAAGCCTGCCCCTCTCACAAGTGGACAGGCACAGGAGCCTCACCTAACCCTGGTGGGTGGGATCCTGGGGCCTCTGAGAAAGGTCCCCAGACCCCCATCCCTCTGTGTGTCCCTGAGGGCGGAGCTGAGCAAGCCTGAATTAGGACAGAGCTGCGGGAGATCAGCTGGGGTCTCCATAATAAAGCCCCAAGGCTGACTTCCAGGCATGAGGTTCTGAAAAGCTTTTGGACAAAATCCTCCAGCCAGGAGTGTCTTTCGGGACTCTCAAATTCAATCCCCATGTCTACATGGGGAAACTGAGGCCAAGAAAGGAGTAGGGGCTCATTCATGGTGCCACGGTCAGTCAGGAGCAGAGGCGAGCCTGGAACTCTGGGCCGCGACTCCTACCCCAGTGCTCACTCTAACTTCACTGGCTGCTGCGGCTGGGGCAGCGAGGGAGCCCCGGCGTGCAGAGCCCATCCAGACGGGCTGGGATTGGCCTGTTTTGGGAGCGGCTGGATGAGGCTGTAGCTCTGCTTGGGCTCACCCCCAGTTCGCATCACCTTTGCCCTCAGCTCCAGGAGCTTGGCACGGACACAAGCCCCAGCTGGTTCCAGCACAATGGAAGGATAGTCAATGATTCATGGAGGCTTCGTTCCTGGGGGCCTTCTCCCAGCGCCCAGGAGCCCGCTGCTGGCTCCTGTACAAGCTCCCCCAGCAGGGCAGGACAGGGATTAATCAGTGCTGGGCCTGGAGGGAGACTGTGGGAGGGTCCTCCCCACCCACCATCTCTTCCTCTCCCATTCTCTTTCTCCCCGCTCCTCCCTCCCTCTCTCCCTTTCTCTCTCTTTTATTCTCTCTCTGGCACACCCCAAACCTGCCTCCCCTCCCCTCTACCTCACCGGCACCCTCACTGGGAACTCTGAACCTCTCTTTTCTCCTCCTTCCCTCACACCTGCCCTCAGGAGAGGTTTTGGTAAACTAAGCCATCCTGAGGTTTCAGACAGGGAAATCTGAAAGCTGAGGGGCCCTCTGAGATAACGCCCAGGCCAGCGTTTACAATGGGTGTTTTGTAGAAATCCAGTTGTCTGAAATGATATTCCATGTTACTTCCGAAAGAAGGTTCTGTGGACAAACAAGTTTAGTGAACACAGGCTTCAATAAAATGGGTTCTGATTGCCGGGCTTGTCAGAGCCCTACTCTGCTGACTTGAATGGTGAGACTCCAAGAGGGTGATGTGGTTTCCAAACTTACCTCGACACCTGTGAAAACCAGCCAATAGCTTAAAGAGCTGAGACCCTCACTTGGTGAGGATCACAGAGGACAGGTAACCTCTCCAAGCCCCTCCACTCAGGCCTTAGCCAGGAGCATGGGTGGCACCTATTGGTAAAGTCCCTCTGGCTGCTAAGCTGTTTCAAATCCAACTCTCCAGGACTTTTTTCTCCAGAAAAATCTCCCCGAGGGCAGCCTGGGTAGCTTCACACTTAGGGAGAAAGAAGGAAAGGGGCAGGGGCCTGGAGCCCTTGGAATTCTCTGGAACCCAAACTGCAGGCCCATGGAGGCATTCCTGGGCTTGGAGTCTTTGGCTTCACATTCCTGGAGGCAGATGCAGCTGCCCCTCCCAGCCCGGGAGGTCACTGCCTGCAGCGGAAATTCTTGGAGTTCGTCTCGGATGGAAGCTGTCACCGGCCCATCAGCTACAATCCAGGCGCAGTAGCGGCTCAGCGGCTCCAGGGAACTTCACGAACAGTTTAACAGAGTCACCCCCACCCAAGGGCCCAGGAATCCTCCTGCAGGGCATAGAGCAGAGACTGCTCTTCAGGTCTGCAGAGACACAGATGGGAGAGAAGGGGGTAAAGTGGGGCAGGATACAAAAAGGTACAGGTGTGGGGAGGGCGGGGAGATCGCTGAGTCCATCTCCTTGCTGCTGAGACCCAGACAGGGGGTGAAAGCACAGAACGCTAGGAAGGGGCACCCTGAGGTGCATTTCAGAGCTGCGGCACGTGCTTGGCATTGGCACGCGCCAGGTGGCCTGTTGGAATTATGGGGTCACATCCCCTGTGACCAGCCTCCACAACCTGCCTCTGTCAGTGATTTGACTGGGACATGAAACTAGCTCTGGCCACGCTATGCCATCTTCAACATGGAATTCACCTCCCGGTGCCTGACTTCACAAGGATTGTCAGCTCAGGAAATGTGATCAATCAATATAAAAGTTACATTCTTACCACATTTAGAATTTATTATACATTTCTTATTGAAAAAAAATGTTCACTGACCCCCGAAAAAATTTTTGTGTATAATCAGTTCAAGGTTAGACATTGGATCTGGCAAAGAAGACGGATGAGAGCACTGGTCCTGTCGGCCTGGTTGGCGAGTGAGGAAGGGGAGCCCAGACTCCCACCAGACCCCCAGGAACTTGCTCTTCCCAGCTGGACGAAACATCAGGTGCCGGGAACTCGGCAACGTGGCTCTATTCTGTGGCTGGGTCTGGGGAAAATCCCCTCATATTGTTCAAAAGCTAGATTTTAGGAAGGTTTCCTTGGAGTTTACATGATTCCTGTCATCCCCTGGCAGGCAGTAGCCTGACACAGTCCAGAAGACCCTGCAGTTGGGTCCACAGGCATCTCATAGATGTGCACAGATGCTGTGCGGGCATTCCTGCTGACAGGCCCGACATGACTCTCCGGAGAATTAAACCTCCCACGCACGTGCACACACACGCACACCCCCCAGCCCACAAAGTGATATTCCAAATATATTAACACCCTGTGTGCCGTGAGCACCACCCCCAGCCACCTACTCTACCCTCACACGATTAAAATACATTTTCTTAGTTTGATTTGTTTGGGTTACCTATTTGAGTTCCTTAAAGACATAAGTTATTACTTCTATTTAAGGTGCCTTATGAAAAATACAAGCTAAGTTTTTTTAAAAAACACTTATATGAAATAAGGCACCAGGGACACGTTGACCCCTTTGAGAATGTTCAAGGCTGCTGTGAATGGTAAGCTTCAGTCCTTAAGAACTTTTCATCTGTACTCATTCTTTGGGTTTGCTTTTTTTGGATTGGACTCATTTGTTGAATCAGCTTTCCTCATATTACCATTTCAGGGGGAGAAAAGATAATATTATTCTACAAATTATAGATCTACTTACCTACTTAGCAGCTTATTGAGAAATGTATGCCAATTCACCCTTAATGAACACAAGCCAGGCCAGCCTTCTCAAACCAATATTCTTCCTGGGGAGCATTCTGGCTCTAGGCAAACTGAGTCTAGTACCTGGTGGTGATGTCTATTCGGAATAACACGTCTCTTGAGTTCCACGTAACTCAAGGCACAGAAGGAGCAGAGCCCCCATTGCACAGTGGGCACATCTTGGGGGAAGATGCTCCCCAGGCCCCAGCTGTACCTCATACACGTACTGCCCCACCTGGCCCCACTCCCTGGGAATTCCAGAGGAGCCAAAGCACCACCCTCAGGTCAGGGAGGGACTAGGACACCTCCAACATCACAGAGAAGGGAGCACTTCATGCACTCTCCTTACAGGTGGGGAGACTGAGGACCAGAGAGGGCAGGAGCCTTGGACTGTGTGCCCCAATCTGCGTACACACACACACACACACACACACACACACACACACACACACACCCTTTTTCTAACTTGGACCTTGCTGGATAAACACCTCTTACTCCCTCTCACCCAGGGTTGATGTGTAAAATATATACCACCCTGCTATAGTGAAGACACCAATCCATCAGAACTATCCCACAACTGTAGTGCTAGACAGGGTCTGAGGGGGCCCCTTAACCAATTGAGTGCTGGCTTGTGGGGAGGTCTGGGGGAGAATAAAGAGGGGCAGGCAGCTGGGAAAGCCAGACAGCAGGGCTAGGAGGATGTTACTTGGATGGCTCAAAACGGATGGAAAGATTTTGATATTTTAAGAGCAGATGGGCCGGGCACTATGGCACACGCCTGTACCCAGCACTTTGTGAGGCTGAGTTGAGGGGGGTGGATCACCTGAGTTCAGGAGTTCAAGAGCAGCCTGGCCAAAATAGCAAAACCCTGTCTGTACTAAAAATATAAAAATTAGCCAGATATGGTGGCACACACCTGTAATCCCAGCTGTTCAGGAGGCTGAGGCAGAAGAATCACTTCAACCCAGGAGGCGGAGGTTGCAGTGAGCTGAGATCGCGCCACTGCACTCCAGCCTGGGTGACAGAGCAAGACTCCATCTCAAAAAAAAAAGAGAACAGGCTGAAGATCAATTGTGCCTTCACCCAGTTCCTGATTGATGTGCTGGAAAGAACAGAAAAATAAGCAAAATCCTACATGCAGAAAACATGGTTTTATTGGAATGAATCAGAATCACCTAAGCAGGACGAGCTCATTAAAATTGCTGGATACCCTTCGCCATAGGCCTCTCTGCACACCAGGGCCTGAGGTATTGGTGGGGACTGCTGGGCTCTTGAGTGTTAGGGAACACAGCCCCATAAGCGCAAGCTTCACCTGCCTTCCCTATTTGCAGAATCACCCCCTTTTTGGCAGTAAGGACAGTAAACATCACTACCTTTGGGTATCTGGGCCCCCAAGAGCGTCCCCACCCTGGCCCCCAGCTCGGCAGCAAATTCCACTCATTGTCCTCATTGTGTTCTAAACCTAAAGAAAACAAGGCATCACGCCCAGCAGCTCCTCCATGAAACATTAATCACTGTCCCCTCCTCGAGAGGTTTCTGACCAGTGAAGGTGTGACCTACAGGAGCCATGGAAAAATCCCAGTGGGTCAGCACATGGCCTGACCACGCCATGGGCGGGGGACCCGGCACCAGTTCCTCCAGTGCTTTTCCAGACTCCTGACTGGGGTTCCAGGGATACTGAGGACCGCCTAAGAATTCCAAAAGGGAGAGAACCCTCCCTGCATCTACCGAATCCCCCAAAGGCGCCTCGGTCCTTGTGGTCTAGTGGCTTTAAGCCCCACACCCTTCCATTTGGGCCCTCAGAGCCCACAGCAGCGTTGAGATGGATGACGGTGCTAGGAGCAGGGCCAGGGCTAGGGGCCACTAACCCCACTGAAGCTTCGCCACATCTGTGACCAGTTCACGACTCCTAGTCCAAGGTGTTGCAGAAATCAAGTCTTTTCCCTATAACCTCTCAACACCTCTCCAGGGCTGGGAAAGATGAATCCCCTTGATTCTGGAGGAGAAGGTGAAATGTCAAAAGGGAAATATGCATCTATAAGGAGCTCGGACTCTTGAATGTTTAGAAACCCTGGAGACGTTGATCCGATGCTTGAGATCATAAATACGTGTGGCTGAAATCCAACCTCAGGCTGATGTGAACTTTCACCTCTGGGCTCCAGCTGACCCTCTGGTCTGTCCCAGGGTTCCTAGGGGGCCTCAGAATAAATGGAGCAATTGCAGAACCACAACTTTTTGCTCTTGTGAGTTTAATGGAAAGACAAATATTCTAGGATTCAGTGGCTGCTAGATTACATCCGGCTTCCTCCTGAGCCAGGTGCAGAGGGCACAACCTTCCAAGCCAGCTAAGCGATTCCATGTGCAATCTCAAGGGAAGGGCCAGGAGGGCATCTGATGGATAGTGACCTGTTGTCTAGTCTCATCAGGGAACCCAGTCAGAGAGGGGCGACAGGTGCCCCCCACCAAGTCACATCACATGTGCAGTTACATGAATGTTCAACAGCCTGAGGACAAAGATTGAATCCTGGGAGCTTTCAGGAAATTTACTACTTCCATTAAAGTCTGATGAACAAACAGACAAGGTCTCAGCTGCCCAAGGGGCCCTGCTTCATCTGTTATTCCCTCAAAACTCTCCCTGTGTTGGGCTGTATAGAAGATGAGAAAAGCAGAGC
Organism: Alouatta palliata; assembly: GCA_004027835.1. Classification (NCBI taxonomy): domain Eukaryota; kingdom Metazoa; phylum Chordata; class Mammalia; order Primates; family Atelidae; genus Alouatta; species Alouatta palliata. The sequence goes on from PVKV010002434.1 coordinate 54,612, forward strand.
TGGGGATGGCCCCAAAGAGATGGGGTGCCTGAGCACTAAACCCACAGGCTGGAAGATGAGGAGGAGGCTGGGATCGCCTTTGCCCTAAGCTGATGCCCCCTTGCCTGATGGGTATGTGAGGCCACTGAGGCCCTGCCTTAGTGCATTATTATCCCTCATGATGCAGCATTGCCTTTCCCCTTCTCAGATACTCTGCTGGGTGAACATGTTTCCCAGACAGTTTTCTCCCAGGGAGAGGGGTAGCCAGGCCCTGGAAGACAGTGGGGAGGCTTGGGTGGGGCCCATGCTAAGGGGAACAGCCTCAGGCCCTGTGATACCAATGTGTCTTAAGCAGACACCACGTCCAGCTGACTCGGGAATAAACAGGCTTCTCCTGATGCCGGATGACTCTAGGGCTGGCACTTCTCCTCCCTCCCCCTCCCCACACGCACTCTGCTGGAGTGGCTGCACTCGGCACGCAGCCTGGCTTCTTGGCTAGCCCAGAGCTTAACTTAGCAGGAATCATGACAAAACAGGCCCAGACCACAATGTGGAAAGAGCCTGATCTTTGAGGCCAAGCAGAACAGGTTCAAATCCCAATTCTGCCACCAACATGCTGTGTGGCCTGGGGAAAATCATTTCATCTTCAGGGGCTCTGGCACCCTCTACAAACGCGGACACACATCTCTGCCTTCCAAGGATGTTGTAAAGATTAGAGCAAATGTATGCAAAATCTCAGGGAGATTCCTCACACACAGTGAGTGCTCAAGAAATACCAGTTCCCTGATGTCTTATTCAGGCCCTGCCTCTTGGCTCTAGGATTCTGTATCTAAGCAATACACTAAAGAAGGCTGTGCCATGGAATGGGGGTGAAGTAGGGGTGGGGGTCGGAGTGAATGAGTAGGAGTTGAGGTGGGGTGGCTGGACCCATAGTGGGAGTTGGGAGGACTTCAGGCCTAGAAGGATGGGATGAGTTAAGGAGACAAGCCGAGAAGGGCCGTGAGAGATACCATCGGCACACCCTCACAGGCGGGCCTGGGATGCAGCGGGCTAGCTGGTAGCCGATTCCCACAGCCTGGCTGGCACGCTACCATTTATATGCCCCTCTCAAGCTGGGAGATAAGTTTCCTTATCTGTTAAATGGGCTGGACGTTCTTGCGAGGGAATGGAGAAGTGTGCAGATGTGATGCACTGGTCTGTGGGGACTGAGACAGCCGAGTGACCCAGGGCACGCTGAAATAAAGCCTGTCCCATCAACACGGCCTCAGTCTTCACTGTGGGGGTGCCTAACCCCTGGCTCCCTGAGACCGAGCCCCTCTTATATCACCGTCAGCCAGGCGTTCCACAGAGCGGGCAGGAACCATGTGTCTCCCAGGAGCAGGGCTGGGGCCCCAGGACCTGCCCATACACTATTTCCCAGCTCAGCCCACTGCCATGTTGATACCCGTTCCCTATGATCAGGCACTAAGTGTGTGTGCATGTCGGGAGGGTCAGGAGCCGGGGTCCCAATCTCAGCCTGATGCAGAGCCAACCACACTGGGCTCTGTTGAGCAAGTCTGTCTCCCGTGAGACGCTCAGCCCAGGTCAGATGCATGGTAAATGTGAGTGGAGGGAAGGAGGAAGGCAGAGTGATCCCTAGTGTTCCCGGGGTCCTGCTCTGTGGAGGGTAGAGGGGATGAGGGGCTGTGGGGCTGTTAGACTGTTAGACTTCAGGCCTGCTTTCCCCCATCCCTTCCATACTCAGGAATCAGAAATGGCTCCCATTGCCCCATTTAAACTGATCAGAATCCTGCCCTTTTCCCTGCCCCCAGATCTTCAAAGTCATCCCACTGGGGTCTGGAAGTCTCCTACTCGGGACGGGACCCTATGTCCCTCAGATGAGTCTGTGGTGTGGCTGTATCATCGCGCGGCATCAGGAGTATTGAAGGCAGAAGGGGAGGCGGTGGCTGCTCCTCAGACTGGGTCCCTAGCAGTGGACTGATTTCCTTGTGGAGTAATCCAGAAACATTTGTGGGGACACGGCATCTAAAGAAGAAAAACTGCAGGAAGCCCGAAGGACCTTACAAGTCATTTTCCTTTATTTTCTTAACATATAATGAAATTCCAACTCCAAAGAGACAATTATGCAGAGCAGGCAGACGCAGGGCCCTGGTGCGCAGTGGCGTAGAACCAGGCAGGGGGTGGGTGTGCCCCTCTCCCTCCATCACCACCCTCCCCACTCCTGGCCCCTGGCCATTGCCCAGGCAGAAACTGAGAAGCTGGAAATGAGAGGAATCAGCCTCGCGGTCCAGGAAGTAGCCACAGACAAGGCCTTGGTGCTAGGCCTGGCTAAATCATTATCTAGCTGAAACGGAGGGCCTCAGTTTCTTCATCTGTTAAACGGGCTAGAAGTTCTTGCTAGGGAATGGAGAAGACAGTGTGCAGATGTGATGTGCTGGTGACAGCTAAGGGCCTCCTGGTCATCCCTCTGCTTCGGAATACCTGCGTAATTGTGTCTTTTTGCTTCTGTGGCCATCATGGCTAAGTGCACAGTGGTGGGGCTGCTCTGGCCCTGGTGGAATTGAATGGACTTACGTAGACAGATGAGTGGAAGAATTCAGCCTTCAAAGCTGATTCTGATCTCTGAACTGTCCCTGGGCTGCAGCTCTCGCTGCCTCATCAGGTCAAGGCTGACCTCTCCCCTCCAGGTCAATGCGGAAGGCAGGCTGTGGCCAGGGGTCACACAGCAAGGCTGTGCAGCTTACTCAGCTGCTCAAATGCCTCCAACCAGGAGCTCGTGAACAAGAGCAGGACTTGCTCCACCCGCTCAGGACCAGCTGAGGGCTTGGAAAAACCCCCTGAGCCCCATGAGGGCCATGCCCAGCCTCCGTGGGCTGACCTGCATCAGGGTCACTCCGTCCTCAGGCTTTGGGCTTCAGCAAGCTCAAGTGCTCTCTGATAGACATATACCAGCATAATGGTGACCTGTGTCTACACTGCCAAGAGGGAGTAGAGAACTGAAAGAATGAACAAGATAATGCAGTGACAGATGGAAAGACCAACTCAGACTCAGAGAAGTAACATGGGTATTTCTCCTTCACCCTCTAAATGGCTTCATTCTGCAACAGCAGGCCCTGTCTTGGCAACCCCCTCCACAAGGAAGAGAAAGTTCCAACTACCTGGCTGTCTGTCCATCTCTGCTTTGTAGCCCGTCTGCTCTGCACACATGTATGCAGAGGCGTGTGGCGATAGCCATGCCATGCCCCTGGCGAGTGGAAGGAGCAGCCCTGGTCTAGACCACGTCTTCTGGACCTGTGCTGTGTCTGCACTCGGGGCTGCAAGTCCGTATAGCTTTCCCTGTCCCTGCCACTCTGCAGAAGGAGGTCGCTCAGGCCCTGAGATAGGGATGATTCCAAGGTCAGGCAGTAAGTCTGAGCGGGGTGGGGGCCTGGAAGCAAGCAGACCTGAAGGAGCAAAGCTTGCCCCTCCCCTGCACCTCCTGGGATCTCTTCCCCTCCAAGCACCATTGGGAGCAAGGTGCAGGTTAGGAGGAGGAGGACTGTGCGGAAAGGCACAAAGCAATTACAGTAGAATCCCAGGCACCTGCGCAGGTGAGTCGATGAGCAACTCTGGAACGAGGGGGGGACTTTCTGGCACACCTCCCATCATACTCTGAGGGGGCGACTAGCAGGTGGGTCCCTCTCTTTCATCTTCTCCATGACTTCAGGGAAGTGGGTGAATTGGTAAATCTTGGTCCCCAGGAAGCTCTGAGGCCAGAAAACAGAGAAAGAGAAAGAAAGTGATAGAAACACCCCCAAATGAGGCTTGACCATGCAGGTCTGGCAGATCTTGGGGAAGTGAGTTTGGCCAGCTTGTCAGAGTGTCTACAATATGGATCTCACCCCTCCCCTCCCTCCGCCCACCCCTGCCCCCGCCCTCTACGTGGATGCCCAGGCTAGACCCCTTCTATTTGGGCTTCATCTCCACCCTGGAGTTGATGTCGTCGGCATCCAGGTCGTACTCCTCCACCTGGCCGCTGGTCCACACCTTCACGCGGTCTGTGAGGTCACTGCTGCGTGGGGCCAGGATGAAGTCATAGATGAGGACAGCCAGGGCTCCCCCGATGAACGGCCCCACCCAGAAAATCTAGGAACAGAGCAGGTGTGTTCAGAAGGCTGCACTAAAAAGCCCTGGGAAGAGTTCCCTGGGGTACCCCCGCCCGCCTGTGTGGTGGGGGCATCTCCTTGCCTCTGCTTGGCCCAGCTCAGGCACGGGCAGTAGCAGCCCCTTCTTGAGGAATGCCACTGTCCCCACAGTGGCAGCTATGACCAGAAGAGCTAAAACCCACCAAGTGCCGCCTCTGTCCTGAGCTCAGTTTACAGTTAGGGAGTGAGCCCTTTCCTCCTCTCGGCCACCCTGGGAGGTGGGCACCACCATATCCCCCTCCACAGCGCAGGAAACCGAGGCTCAGGCATGCTGCTCAAGGTCATGCTGAATCCCAAAGTGGAAGAGCCAGGATTTGGAGCCCCACTTTCAACCACACTGCTGGGATGACCTGGAGGCCGGGCAGCCTGGGGCAGGGCGGGGTTGGGAGGGCTCAAGCTCACAGTGTGACCCCACCCTGCCCCTTCATGGCAGGCCTCGGTTTCCTGATTTCCTGTGCCCTGGCTGTCTCCCAGAGCCTCCAGGACAGGAAGGGACACTGCGAGGGTGGGGTCTGGCTTAGCATGGGACACCAAAGCCTCCCACCCACCCCACCCCCTGCGCTGTAGGGGCAGCCCGTGGGTTGCCTACCCAGTGGTTGCTGAAGTTGTGTGTGATCACCGCAGAGCCGAAGGACCGAGCAGGGTTAATCCCACAGCCCGTGTAGTCAATCTGTGAGGGCAAAAAACAGAGGAAGGGGCGAAGGCAGAGTCACAGGTGAAGAGAAAGTGAGAGGGTGGAGGGAGAGAGATTAATCATGGGTGGGGGACAATGAGACCCAGAGAGAGAAGAGTGCTGTCCCCAAGCTGGACAGGAGGTCCCTGTGCTCCTCTCCAGGGCAGGACCCAGCCCCCAGCCCCCAGCCCCCACCTCCCTACCCCCACCTCCACCTCCACCTCCACCTGGGAGGGTCCCCAACTCACAGCCAGGAGGTGTCCAAGGGCTACAGAGAGGCCGATGGCGAGGGGGGCTGAGCCACCAAGGTCGCGGCGCCTCCGGTCGGTAGTGGCCAGCACGCACAGCACTAGCTGCAGGGTCCCGATGATCTCGATGCCCAGGCCCTGGCCCGAGTTCACGCCATCAGCCAGCTGCAGGGGAGAGAGGTGGGAAGGACCGGTGAGGAGGATAGGCAGGGACTGTGTCCCAGAACTCTCAAGGATCCCCAGACCTCCCAGGCCCAGGCACGAAGGGCAGACCCTCAGATGGGCTTCAGAGCCCATCACAGGGCCCCGGGCAAGCACACACAGCAGGTGGTGGAAATCAGGTCTTGAACCCTCCCACTGCTATGGATGAAACTCCAGCTTGGCCCGTATGACCTGTCTAGACCCAGCCCCACTCTGCCTAGAAGCTAGAGACCCGTGGGGTTATCTGGGGCCTTTACATCCAGCTGTATCCTGGCCAGGTTACTCTAGGGTACCAAGGCCAGAGGCAAGGAGCGAGTCCCAGGCATGGGGGTGATGGTCAGGAGCACTCCTAGAAGACACGCAAACAGGTGGGAGGGCCCAGCAGGGCACATGGCTTCATACCCAAAAGTCTAGAACATTCCACCCCATGCCCGACTGCATCTAAATTCCAGGGTTATGGGGGCCTTCAGTGAGCTCCCGGCTCCCTCTGCCCCTCTCTCCCCTCTGTGCCTGCCTCCCTTGTCTCCACCCTCTCTCTCCTTCTCTACCCGTCTCTCTTCCTGGTCCAGGACCTGTCTCCCATTTCTTCTGGTCCTGCCCTCCCTGTCTCTCCTTCTCTCTTCTTCCTCCCTACTCCTGGCCCCAGTCTCACCCTCTGTCTGCCTGGCCAGATAGGCCCCCCCACCACCGTCTGGCTGCCACTTGCTCCTGGGCCACTTTTAGAAACATGACTCATGGAAAGAGAAGGGAATGGGAGCTGCAGTGAAGACATGAAAGCCGTCCCTGTGCAGCTGCCCCAGGAGGACCCTCCCCAAGGAGCCCCAGCACCTTCCACTATGCTTTGCGGCCATCCCAGGGCTCAGTGCACTCACACAGGCGAGCTGTATCAGCAAAGGCGCACCTGCAAAGTTGCCCAGATGAGGCCACTTAGGCTGCCTTTTCCCAGCCACGGCACATGCGCCCAAACACTTCCCAGCTGGGAGCCCCACTACCCAGCTCCCATCCTCAGGGTATGGGAGTATCTCCAAGGCCATAGGGAATTTTACAAAATCCAAGGTAGGGGGGCACACCTTGGAGGTTTTCCAAGCCCCATCCTGAGGCCATCCTACAAGAACAATTCTCTTCCCGGCTTTGTCTGCAGCCCTGGGTTACAGGGAATGACTCACATCCCCTCCCCTGCCTTGCAGCCCCAGATTTGGGCCTTTCCTGGCAGACCCCAGAGCTACATCCCTATAGGTCTGCCAGACCTCTGGGCAATGCCCAGTTCCCTTTCTGTCCCAACATTGGACCAAGGAGGCAGAAGCCCTGGGTTTAGGTCCTGACTCTTCTACTTTCTGGCACCGTGAGCATGGCCTATCCCCTCTGGTCTTCAGTCTCCCCATCTGCAAAATGGATCTCATTTCTCCATGCCTGCTCTCCAGACCAGCCGGAGGTTCAAAGGCCAAAGGGGCCAGCTCAGGGCATTTGGAAAGAGGTGCTGACACAGGAGGGACGGGGCAGTGGCTGTGGCTCTTGTTGTGGCTCTTCTCATTGTGTGTGCACGATTTGGGGATAGGCAGAAGGAGACGTCTTGCCTGCACAGATGGGAGTGACGGCAGCTGGAGCCTGCCCAGAGTTAGGACAGGCTGGATGGGGTTGAGGCTGGTGAGGCCAGGCTGCTAGTCCTGATGCCCACCCACCCCTGTCCCTCTGTGTCTGAGCCTTCAGGAAGCTCACCGCTCCTTCTGTCCCTCTCTCCTCTGCTCTTCAGGGCTGGCCTAATTGCTAGCTGGCAGAAATCCTGAAACCAGCCCTTCCACAATGATTAATGGAGGCATGGCTGTACCCACCTCGGAGAACCCTCCTAGCCCCACCCCTCACAGATGTGACCAGAAGGAGCTCATCTCCTCCTCTGGTTCTTAACCAGGTCTGAGAGTCCCAGCCCCTACCCAAAGATACCATGCTTTTCATGCAAAGTGGGCAGAGCAGAAGGTGAGGGTTCTAGGCTCTGTGCTCTGAGTCCTCGGGGAGGGGAGGGAGCAGCCACCTGCCCTGGGAATTCAGGAATATGTCTTCCTGACTGCTGAGAACCACATGAGCTGACAGCCTTCCTCTCTAGTACCCACTACCACCACCATCACCAGGAAGCCTCCCCTGATTGCTTCAACATCTACTGACAATCTTCCTTCAGCTGCCTAATACACTTGCATTATTTACATCTGGAAAAACTTGATAATCAGAATTGGAAGGGGCACCCAAAGGCCTGTTGAAACTCAATGTGCAGGAAAGAAAAGAAAAGGTAAAAATACTTCAAAATGTGTGTTACTGTTTACAACCCATTAAATTTGAAAAATTGCTTAAACAGGGACAATTCCCATTTTAGTCACCTGTTATTAAAATATATAATATATATATATGTTTGCACACCCCAGGTAGTTTCACCTGGCCTAGGTCTTATTAAGGCAAAAAAAAAAAAAAAACAGTCGACAATTCTCTTCCTGCCTTTGTCTGCAGTCCTAGGTTTTGGGAATGCACGAAATTACCTAAGAATAATGCACACATTTCTTCTGAAGCATCAGAAAGATACAAGCTCTCCATTTTGTGCTGAGCCCTTGTAAACCCACTGCTCAAGGCCCAGTTCAGACCCCACCAGCTCCTAGAAGCCTTCCCGGACCCCTGACTAGAATTAACTTCTGCTCCCACCTGCCACGTCCTCACTGAATTCTCTGTGCATCTTGTAGGAAACCAGTCTTCCTGCGGCCTATGTGGGTGCATCTCCTCCTGGCCTGGGAGCTCGGCAAGGACAGGGTGGGGAGCCTCTGCCATTTCCCTACCCACACATCTGAGGGGAGGCTCACTGTGTGGTGATGGAAGTGGTAGAGGATGCTAATTTTCTAGAACTCCCACCCTCGCTAGGGGCAGCCTGGCTCCAGAGATGCTCTCCGGACCCAGGGCTGTCTTCTTTACTTTCTAGCTGGGAAACAATGGGCCAATCATTAGCCTCTGGGGGCCCTACGAGGCAGCCTGTGCAATGGCTCAGGGAGATGATGATGTGGAGCCTGAGGCCCAGGGAGGATGCAGCAAAGCCAGGATCCTTGCCCCATGGTCTGTGCCACCCTACACTCACAGGTCAATGGGCTGGACACTCCTAGGCCCAGCCAAGGGACCTGGCTATCCCCAGCTTGGACTCGGGAGCTGGCAGACGGTGGCTCTATGGCTGCCAGTGTGTCCTGGCTCAGGGGCAGCCCAGGAATGATCTCTCCGGGCAATGTACTCTAAGCCCTCCCTGCTACCCACAGACAGGCCAACCAGGGTAGCTTCCAAGGCCTGGGGCCCCTGACTTGGCCTGCCCTGGCCTTGAGCAACAGCAGGCTCCAGAGGCCTCCGGACCTGACTGAGGCTCTAAGCATTCATTCCCAGGGGACAGGAAACATTGAGGCCTTCCCTGCCCACCCCGGTGCCTCCAGGACTCAGCACTGGGCAGTGAGGGGACCTCTGTGGGCCCCACAGTGTCACTCCTCCGTGGGTGTTCACACATGGACATGGGGGTATTTCTGACTTTGTGTGCCTCTGCATGTCTTGTAGATAAGTGTCTGCTGTGTCTGTGGATGACCACACGTGTCCAGGGTGTACTCCCTCTTTCTCTTTTTTGTTAGATTCTAAGTGGCTTATTACACAATAATTAAATTTTAAAAATCTATAAAAGAACAACAAAAATCCCCAATTTGCATGCACCAAACAACATAGCCTAAAAATAAACGAGGGAAAAATTGACAGAATTATAAGGAGAATGGGATCACTCTACCACCAGACTGAAAAACTTGTAACAATCTTCTCTTAGAAATGTATAGAATAAATGAAGCAGACCAAAACTACCAATAACATGAACAGGGAGGGTTTGAACCACATCATTAACCAGCTTGGTTAAAAAAAATACTAAAAACCCTCTACCCCTGAATTAGAGAAGACACACGCTTTTTAATCCCATGTGGGACATTCATACAACTAGTCAGGTAGTGACCAAGTGCCTTAGCCCTCCCTGGGAACAGCTATCACACAGGGGTCTCTGCAGGACAGGAGGTCCTGGAGGCCGTGCTGTGTGTCTGCACTGGCATGTCTGATGGCACTTCTGAGTGCCTCACTGTGTCCCTGTGTCACACCCACACAGGTGCCACTACCAGCTAGAGAGCGAAGAGAAGAGAAAAAAATGAGCCCCTCAAGTAAGAAGGCAGCAAGTCTCAACGAGCCCTTTATTTGCTCCCAGAAGCCATTTCATCTTCCTGACAAGAAACAATACACAAAGCAATAGCTTCCTCCCTGCCTCCCTCCTTCCTTTCCTAACTCCAGGGCAGGGAAAGGAAAAGGCTCCATTGAGGAACCCCCGCCCAACCCTCCTCGGGTCCCAGAGCCTGAGCGGGACCACCCAGTCTTGAGAATGAGGTCTGTGTACTGTGTGTGTGTCCCCCATGTGAGAGCACATATGCGTGTATATTTGCGTTTGTGCAATGCTGTGCACTGTGGAGCAGCAGATAATCAAGGGCTAGGAGGCACTGCCACCTTGACAAGCCTCCACGCCTCTGTGGGCTTCAGTTTCCCTATCAGTGAAATGGAGGCCTTGGCCCAGATTCCAGCCCCAGGCAGATTCCAGCCCCAGAAGCGCCTCCTGCCTGATGTCAGGGTGGTCACTCTCTAGCCCAGGATCCAGAAACCTGAGCACAGGATCCCCTGTAGGCCATCAGAACTGCTGGTTTCAGCGTGACACAAAGCCTATGTTACAGAAACTGTCACCTACCCTACTGCACCCCTGCATAGAAAGGCACCCCCAAAGTGGCCTCCCCACCAGATAGTGTCTATTGCACACCCCTGATGACCGGGAGCTTATTGACTTAGAGGCAGCCCCTTCTCCATGTCAGCAATAACAACAACAACCTTCTTTACACTGAGCAGAAACCTGCCTCTCAAGGGGCCCTGACCATGATGAGACTGCCGGCACTGAAAGGGCAGGGAGCGCAGGGTGGGAGGGCGAGGGGGCGGTAGCATTTTCCAGCCTTCCTGGACATCTTCTAAGTTGGAGATTTCAGCCTCAGAGTGTGCCCACCCCACTGAACTGTAGCTACTGGCTGAGTGAAGAGAGCCCCTCATGATCCCCCTGGGCACCATTCTATGTGGGCAAGGAGCCCCTCTTGTCCCCGGGGGAAGCCCTGACTGAGGGGACGCAGGCCACCTGCAGGACCTTGCAGAAGGCATTTTCCTGCCCTCACCTCCAGGTGTGAGGGCTCAGATCCCAGCCATTCAGGAGACTCCAGATTTGTGTGTGCTTCCAGAAGGTAAGGGGCCATGGCCACTGCTGGGTGGGGCCCCCAGCCTAAGTGGGGCACCATCTGGAATTGGCTTGCAGTGAGCTAATGGCCCCCTCATGCTGCTGGAAGGCTGCCTGGGTAGAGAAGGGTAGGCAAGGTGTGAGGCTGTGGCCTGGGCAGGTGCAGGAGGGGAGCCCCTTAGGCATCCCGGGGGGCCGTGTCCCCTCTCAAAGCAGGGCCCCTTCAGACCAGAGTTCCGAGCACAGGCCCTGGTTAGGGCAAGCATCGGGTGGGCAACACTAGAACCAGCTGGGCTGTGCTGAGGGCCCTAAAGGGGAAGCAGCCTCAGGATTTTCCGTGGTTAGGGAAGTCTCCACCACAACGCTCCCGCCCCTCTCTGTGCCCTCCCTGTCATCTGGGACTGGCTGGAAACAGTAATTATATGTCCCAGATGTGGCATCACCACCCAGCCCCCAGCCCTCCCTGCGCAACCTGGGCTGGACAGGGACATGGAAACTGCCTTCCTTTCCCCAGCCCTCCCCTGAGCTCTGGGGGAGGTGGCAGCCCCAGGGAGAACTGGTGGCATGAAGGGGTCTCTCACTCTATGGCTGGGGAAACTGAGGCCCAGAAAACAGGGTGAAGGGGAGAGTTTAGGGCTTCGGTCAGACCCCTGATGCTGCAGGTAGAAGCACTTCTTGGTCAGGCCCCGAATTAGCAGGGCTGGAGAAGACCCCAAAGAGGGTAGCTTTGCCCTCTGCCTGAGCCCAGGGGGTAGAAATCACAGGCTCTGGGGATCCAGACCCCTCCCCTTGGATGCAGCCCCTGGCCTGAATCCTGAGCCCTCACCACCCTCCCTCCATGGCCCCAGCCTGACCACACCCCACTACTGCCAGACACTGCCCCCCACCTCCTCCTACCCTGTGCTTACACAGTCCTCTCTGCCCCTTCCCTTGGCAGCGTCTCCACATTCTGGCTCCTGCGAAACCTCCTCCCTGATGCTTTCCTAGATCTCCCACCCTTTAAGTTCAAAGGTTCCCAGGCCTCCTGCCCTGACACCTCTTATCGAATCTGCCTCCTGCTCCATATCACAGGCAGCTGTGCACTGGCTTATCTTGCCATAGGGCTGTGGGCTTCTCCAGGGAGGGAGCCGGGCTAACCCAACCCTGCACTGAGCACCCAGCAGTCCCCGGTCATGCTTACAGGGAGCCAGCTGAGCAAACCAGACAGCAGAAGAATGAAAAAAACCAGCAAATGCCAGTAATCCCGAGTCCATCAACGTCTCCTACTTCTCAGAGCGTGGCCACGCCCTGCTATGTCCCTATCTCATAGACAGGAGCTAGGGCCACACAGGCCGGTCTGTTGTGTGATGTCACATGGTATTAGTGGCTGAGCTAGGATGGGGACAGGCAAGAGTGTCCCCCAACAGCCTCAGAGCCTCTCACCCTTGGCCAGAATTGGTATTTGGCACTTAGAACTAGCCAGGACCTTGAAGGCTGGATGGAGGCCCATGGTCTCTCTAGGGCGTATCCTGAGCCCTGACTCAGTCAGGAGAAAGTTGTCCCCAACATGTCTCAAAGGGATACCCCCTGACTCACCCCAACCACTTCCTGCCACCTCTTTCTCTGTTTTCCTTGGAAATCTCCATGCCAACAACTTGCCCCACCCAGGTTTTGGCTGGGGTGGGGCTGAGGGCCAGAGAGGCTGCAGGAATCTCCCCTGGATCATGAAGGAGAGTGTGTCACCTGCTGCCAGGCCATCCCCTGTCCCTTTTAAGGCATCCAGGCCACCCCTGAGGCCCCTCCACTTCCAGGGCCACTGTCTGATGGGAGCCCTCAATGGGGTACCTTCTCTGTTTCTAGGCCCAGAGGTGAGCTGCAGAACCCCACCCTTCCTGTCGGGACAGGGCAACACCTGAGCCCCCACCACAATGCTTAGTGCCCTGATGTTCAGCGCTGGCCCTGTTTGGCTGCTCTTAGCCATCCTCCCTGGGATGGGTGGTAAGTGCAAAGCAATGAAGTGAGCTGGCTGTATGGGTGTGGCTGTGAGATGTCACAAGACCCAGGTCCCTTCTCGAGGTTCAGGGTCCGCAGCTCCAAGGAAGCTCAACAGGTTAGCTGCAGATAGGTCCTGAATCCAGGTGTGTGCCAGCCCAAGGCTGGCCCCCACACTAGGCTGCTCCTCTTTTTCTCCCATTTGCAACATGCCCAGCCCAAGTATTGGGGTGACTATAAAAAATGGAGGCCAGGGAGGACATGGGGCACGGGAGTCAGGTATGGCCCCTGATCCAGATGGCACAGATGGGGCCCGCCCTCCTGCCTCTGCCTCGGATGCCCGTACTGGAGTGTGAAGCCTTTGCCAGCAGGTGCAGAGGTGCTGCCCTGTGACATGGGAGGGAAGAGATGGGGCCAGAAAGCCTGGGAATCGCAACCCCTCCCCTACGGGGACCCTTCCCCAGCCCATGATGCCCAGCCAAGCCTCAGTGTGAGCTTGATCCTACCCATCGGAACTCCCTGAGGCCACAAGCTCTGCCTCCATTGGAAACTGAGGCCTGGGGGGCAGAGCTTGAAGTCGCCTGCCTGAGCTCTGTCCCTTACATCCCCTGTAGCCATGTCTAAACTGGCTAAAGTCTAAACTCCAACCCAGGGAGCTAATCTTCAATCGGGCTGAGCAGAGGTTGGCTGTAGAGGAGGTTGGGCGAGGTGTCACCGTGACACAAAAGTGCTAAGCCCCCCATGGCCGGGCTAAGTCATCTGCCCTCTGCACCTAGCCTCCCGCTGGCTGCCAGCCCCAGGATCTGAACTTTGGCTAGGAAGAGAGAGGATAGCTGCGGTAATCACTCCTGCCATCTCTGTGGCGCCCTCAGAGATGGCTCACACCATCCCCACACCTGCGTGCCCTGCCCACAGCCCCGCCAGCCTCATCTCTCTAGATGAGTCCTCCTCTCTGCTCCTTAGCCTCTCTCGCTCCCTGTGCAGGCACCCCCAAGCCTGCTCACCTGCCCCTTGGGCCCTCAAAGACATCCTCCAAGCCTTCCTCAGTCTCCAGGCCAAATCACCCCCGCTATGGCCCAAGCCCGGCCTGAGTCTGCACTTGTCTGAGGAGCTGGAAAAGCCCAGCTCTGGGATAGCAGGCAGCTGCCGCCAGCAGCCCATTAGCCGTGCTAAGCAGCTCAGGAGACATTCTCTTCCACAGCTGCCACCCAGTCACCAGCATCTGCTTGTCATTAGTGACCCTGGTCCAGACCCCATTCAGGCCAGGAGCCATGGGCACGTGTGGTTACAAACTCGCCCCCACACACCCTTACATGGGTGCACAAACGTGTGCACAGTTTACACAAGCTCAGAGACCCATGCTGGCAAACACATGCACACATGCACACCTACACACACAAACAGACACGCCACACCTGTCAGTGCCTGGAGACCATGGAGCCCAGCACTTGCCCCCCAGCCCACACTGTAACCCAGGAAAACCACTTTCAAACAGCCCCAGAAAAATCTTTTCACTCCATCTTTGTCTAATTCCCAGGGGCAGAGGAGTGGAAGAGGGCCCTTCTCTTGATTCCTAGAGGTGGTGTGTTTGGAAACCTGTGTGAATATGGGGGGCTCCCCAGAGGCCTGGGGGCTCCCTGAGGGAGTCCTGCTCACACACTTGTAAAACCAGCTGCAGACAGGCTGGGCATCGGGTTCAGGGTGGCTAGAGCTGGTGGGCAAAGTTTCCCCAGGGTGCAGGGCTGCAGGAAGGGGGAGCAGGCGGCACAGGCAGGACTGAGAAGGGCCAAAAAGCTACAGCCAAGGGGCGAGGAACGGCTGGCCAAGCTTATTCCCCATAATAAATGCCCTGCAGGGGACATTGGCAAGACCATTATACTCTGGCTCTCAGCTTCCCACAGTGCCTGGCGGAAAACAGGCTCTGGAAGGCATGCATAGCTGAGTTCTAGCCCCAGCTCTCTACGTGACCTCCAGCCACCTCTTGTTCTCTCCATTCCTCAGTGTCCCCATCTGCACAATGGGCCGAGGATGGAACCAGTGCCTTTCGGCATCATTCTAGAACACCCCGAGCCCGGGGACACCCCACTCACATCATTGCGGCCAAGCGAGTTCCCAGGCAGAGAGGAGGTGATGCCGGAGAGGATGGCAGTGGCGACGATGGCCCCCACACACTGGGCGATGATGTACATGAGGGCTCGGAGAATGCTGATCTGGCAGCTGAGTAGCAGCCCCAGCGTGACGGCTGGGTTGAGGTGGGCACCGCTGATGTGGCCCACGCTCTGCGCCAACGTGGCGATGCTCAGTCCAAAGGCCAGTGACACCTTCACATTGTCCTGGACCGCCGTCTGGTTGTTCCCCACCGGGTATTTGAAGCCCAGGGCAGAACCGATGCTGATGAAGACGAAGAGGGTCATGGCCAGGAACTCGGCCACCACTGCCCTCCAGAAGAGCTTCTTCTTGAACTCGCTGGCCATGCTGGCAGGGGGCTTGGCCTGAGACTGCTGCCGGGTGCTCAACTCCCTCTGAGAGCTGAGCCACAGCCTGGGCTGGGCCTATTTATAGGGGCGGGGGGGCGGGGGGAGCACAAAGGGAGGAAGGCCTCTCTTCACTCCTGGCCCGCCCCACACTGCACGGGCCTCCTCTGGATGGATGCAGACTCGGCTCTGCTGTCGGCCTGCCAACTTTTTCCTTCCTCCTCTGCCCCCTCCCTCTCTCCCTCCGCCCTCAGCCCTGCCCAGCCCAAGGAGGCAGGCAGGAGGCGGCCGTTGCTCTAATAGGCTTTAGGAAATTCTTCCAAGCTGGTCTCACTCAGGGGACCAGAGAAATCCAGGTGTCTCCACCCTTTGTGCAAAGCTCAGGGGCTTCCTGAGGGTAGAGCCAGGCACTCCAGAGTGGGTAGGCTGGACTCGGTGGGTGGACGTTGCCCTCCCTGGAGGCGAGCACCATGATCCTGCTGGCCTGACATCCCCATCCCAACCCAGAGAGGGACTGGCCTGGAGTCCCTGAGCCCAGGGCTCCAGAGGGCCAGTCAGAGCCTCCTGCACGGCCACTGTGTGCCATGTTAGGGATGTCCTAGAGCTCCCAGTCCCACCAGCAAGGGCTCAGTGGAAGCAGGCATGGAGGCATCAGAAGGTGCAGAGAGGTTGTCTGTGGCTGCCCTCTGTGCTGTGAGCTTGGCAGGGCTGTTAGAAAGCCCCCGCCCTCGGAGCTCCCAAACTTCTCAGGAGCTGTTTGAAGCAATGATTTGAGGGCAGGTTGGTGACGATGGAGACAGTTTTGGACTTTCCTCTCAAGGCAGTCACACTGGCGGGTCACTGGGAAGGTGGAAAGAACGGCAGCCCAACCTGGCATTGGAAGGTGCTGGAGAGGAGGGAAGGAGTGAGCAGGACAGAAAGGGAGAGACAGGGAGATGCAGGCTGAGGGGAGGAGAAGAGAGACACGGAGAGAAGGAAGGGCAATAGCAGCAAAATAGAGCAAAAGTGGAAGTGAAAGAGACAGCTCCCCAGCCAGAGACGGCGAGACAAGCAGGGCTGAGAGACAGAGAGAGCACAGAGGGTTAAGAAAAGACAAACTGAAACAGGGGAGATAGGACTGGACCCAAAGCCAAGAAGCAGAAAGGGAGAGATAAACGAGGAGAGGCAGAGAGCAGGAGGGGCCAGACCAGCCCCCCACAGCGGGAGGGACCAAAGCCCTCAGGCAGACCCCCCGTGGACCCCCTGTGGACCCCCTGTGCCCTGGGCATCTCCATTCCAGAGGTCCAGTGCCGGCCAACAAACAACAAGAATCCAGACTCGGGGCCCAGCCGTCTTGCCTGCTACATGGAACATGCTGGACAAGCCAGGCCCAGGAGGGAGGGTCCCCCTGTGGTCCCTAGGAAGGGCTTGGGATGATCTGGGCTCTCCTCCCACCTCCTGCCTGCCCCACCACAGTCTCATTCAGGAGTGTTGGCATCTTCCCATTTATAGGTGGGAAACCGAGGCCCAATGAGAGGACTTCTCTGAGTTTGCAGTGTGCTTAGGGCAAGGCAAGGATGAGTGGATCTTGCACCTCTTGTCCAGGGGCCATCCTGCAGACAATGACGCCAGCCATCACTGATCACCCCTCTGCCCAGCTGTGGCCTGGCTCGCAGCACAAATTGACAGGGACCAGCCTGATGTATGTTTCTGGGGCTGCAGTTCGGGGAGATGCATTCCCCTAAGTGCCTGTCCAGGATGGCGGTGGCCAGCAGGCCCTGCCTGCTCAGAGAGCCCGGGTGGCCGATGGTCATCAGCACTTCCTTAGCTGTCCAGGAGAGGAAAGTAGCCCCGCTGGGTCACTTCCTGGGCCCTCCTCTACATCCTTTCCTCTGAGGAGCCCTGGCTCAGCATTCCAGGCCCTGGGAGGCTCCCTCACACCCCTGGCCCCTGCCCCCGGGCCCCTTGCCCTGGCAAGGACACTGACCCACATGAGGAACTCTGGTCAGTTCCAGGGGCATCCAACCAGAGCTCTCTCTGCAGGGCTAGCATCCCCTCACCTTGAAGTTTTAGAGAGCAGCCTGTTTCTCCTGTAGACCTGGCTCCTGAGGGCAGGCGGGGGTGGCACCCCTCAGACCAGGGTCCTCTGGAACATGACCATCTCCCTCCAGGCCACAGGCTCCTGGTTGTCTCCCGCAGACCATGCCTACTGAGGGACAGACACACCACCCTCCTCCTCCCCACACCTGTCCCTGCTGTGCTTGGTGCAGGGCTATGTTCTGAGGCTGGCAGGTGCTGGGACCCAGCCAAGAAGACTTGAGGAAAGAAGCAGGGGCAGAGCTGGCACCAGGCCACACGGGGCCACTGAACTCAGGCCAGTGTGGCCCTGTAGAGTGGCAGAGATAGGAAAACAGGCCTGCGTGGACCCAGGCATGTCCCGGGTGTCCATGACGGTGTCCATGTGCATCTGAGGGCCCACAGTTTGCTACTGTGCATGTGGATGAGGGTCACCTGAGACTTACTAATTTATCCAACATATAGTTGGATAGATGTTTAGTGTGTATCACAGGCCAGACATTGCTCTGGGTACAGGGAAGACAGATATGAGCCAGACAGACCGGCCTACGTTCACACATGGTTTCCATCCCGGTAAGAGCCCGTGGGCTCAGCGAGGACAGGCTGGCTGATGATTGTGGCACTGTGAAGTTGTGTGTGTGTGTGTGTGTGTGTGTGTGTGTACACTCAGCAGAAGCCCACCTTGCTCTGCATCGGGCAGGTGGCCAAGTGGCCCAGGGGGAACTGGTCAGGCAAAGCATTTTGCCCAGGCAGATTAGATGCCCGGCAATCTCACGATGCTGAGGCTCCTCAGGGTGCCCCTCCACCACCTCCTGCGACTCTCATCCTCTCCCCGTCGTCAGCGTGGCCTCTGCCTTTAATGCTACCATTACAGCTCCATTCTTTTGGAGGAAGGCATGGCTGTCACCAGGAGGCGCCACCAGAATGCAGGCATGGCCAGGAGTGCCAATACAGAGCTCATGTGCCCACCATCTCTGAGGGTCCCTGTGGCTGGCACCTGGCCATGTGGTTGGAAAGGGGAAGGGCTTGCCGCTGGAGCCCCAGGCCCAGGGATACCTCCAACCCCTCTGCCTCCTCCTCCTTGATCTGCCACAAATGCAGACCAACCAGAGAAGGAAGGAAGGAAGGAAGGACACAGCGTCCAGCTGGGGCCTGTTTCCTGAAACCCCGGAAGGTTCAGATTGTAAATGACTTGCCGAAAAAAGGCAGAGCTGGCACTAGAACTCAGGACACCCCCATCCCAGAGCCCAAATGCAGTTCTCTGCCCATCTGTCAGGAAGGGCCCCTGATGACCTGGTTACCAGACAAAAACCCCAGTACAAAACTTGGGGGCTGCAGGCCCACAGAGGTGCCAGGATGGGTGGGGGAGGGAGGGAGGGGACAGGCTCCAAACCCTGTATAATTGGGGTGGTGGGTGGGAAGGGAAGCACCAGGCTAAGAGTAGGCACCAGAGGAGCTGAGGGCAGCCAGAGCCACCCCTGTGGTCCCAGGGAGCCCTAGGAGGCTGGGCTCCAGGCAGGTGCTATGCGCAGCCCAGCTCTCCTACTGGACTTCCTCATTTGGCAGGTGCTGTTCGCTCGCCCTCTGCTGGCTCCTGGGTCCTCCCATGGACTCTAGCCTGAGCCAGGCTAAATAAGGGGGCTGCCCCCACCCCCACTTCTGAGCCCTGGGCGGGGCTTGAGGCTACTAAGGCTGGGCCCTGCCTGGCCCTGCTGACAGCAATGGTCTTGGCAAAGGCTTTTCCAGATGTGCCTCATTCTTGACATGCCCTGGAGACTCACGTTCCCGCCGGAGCTGGCTGTTCCCAGGACTGTCTGGGCCCCATCTCGCAGTGGGAGAACCTTGGGCTTCATCTGGAGGAGGGTTGGATGGAGCCTCGGATGTTGGCTGAGGGTCCAGACCTTGGGTGTGGCTGAGGCTATCGCTGGCCAGAAGCTTCTGCTGAGTGCAGGGCAGAGGGGCCGAGGGATGGACCATCCCTTCGGGGCCAGCAGGGATTTCCCACCTACCAGCCTGGCCAGGGCAAACAATGACTTCGTTCCCTCCAGGAGGGCTACCAGGAAGATGGAGTTTGGGGTGGGAGGGGACTCAGACAGCAGACTGGTCCTGACCATCTGGTCACCATCAGCTCACCCACAGCTTGGATGAACTTTCCAGAATCATGCAGGCTTTCCTGAATTGGGGCAGAGAACCCTGATGGAGGGTGGGAAGAAAGGACCCAGTCCCCCAGAGTCCTGGAAAGGGGGTGGTGAAAAATCAGAAAATGCTCCTCCCAGCGACTCTGCCCCAACTGACCAGTGGCTCCCGGCTCTGCTTGAAGATCCTGCACAGGGCATCTGCTGCCATCCCTCTCCCGACTCTGACCTGCTTACCCTGGCTCTCAGGACACCCGCACAGGCCTGCACCCACAGAAGGCCATGGGTCATACTTGGTACCAGTCTGGAGTGGTCCTTTGCATGAGGCAAGGCCAGTCCTCTCCAAGCCTCGGGGAGCAGACAAGGGGCCCAGGCCCAGAACACACAGACCCAGAAAAGAGAGAGGAGGGCCCCAGAGCCTCTCAAGGTCCTCTGCCTGGAGCTCTCCACTGGCCATCCTTTTGAGGCCCTCACTACCCCTTCCTGCTCTAGACAGAGGCCGGACTCCATGCCCTAGACTGGCCAAGCCTGGGTGCTGACATTCACACTCTTCCTTCCTGCCACAGAGCTGCCGCCCTCCTCTCCAGCTGCAGCAGCCTCTCCTGACCCTTCCTCCACCAGACCACCCTCAGCGAGGGCCAAGGCCATGCTCACCCCAGGCCCACTGTTCCCGAAGCAGGGCCTGGGCCTCTGTGTCCCTGCCCACCACACCCCCGCCCCGCAGAGCTGAGCACAGGGCTGGGCGTGGTGGGGGCTGATCCTGGTGGCATCTGCTGACTATCTCAATCCCCTGAGAGAAGAGATAGGCACCCACCTCTCAAAGCCTATGAATTCCTCCCTGACAGATAACTCCTGAACATTTAGGCGTCACATGATCTCTCTTAAATCAAAAGCGGATTTAGCGGCCACCAGTGATTCACCAGAGCTGGAACAATTTAGTAATTTTCTAGGCTACTGCCTCCCATGCACTTCTCCCCTCCCTGCCCCCACCCTGTCCTCATCCCCACCCCTGCCTGCCCTGAGCACTTGGCCAGGCTTACTGTCCTGGGGGTGCGGGAATAATGTACTCATTTCTTTCTGGAAAGCACCATTTTCTGATGTTTTACCATCAACTCTCCAGTAGTGGCCCCTGCCTGATGCTAATAGAGGATGAGCCACAGAAACAGGATGGAAAAAAGTTGCCCTCAGCCCAGCTGGGGTCCATAAGGGCTTGAGGTGCCACCTCCAGGGATGGGAGCAGAGATCTGAGAGGCAGACCAAACTCTCAGAATGAGGGTGCCCTGCGGAGGCTGGGCCCTACTTTCACCCCAACTTTGCCGGGACTGGAGTAGATCCTCCAGGATGGAATGAAGTCACATTTTCCCCAGCCCTGCCCTGAGGGTGACGAATCTCTGCTAGCCTGGGAGGGCAGGGATCACTCACTTGTTAAAAAAAAAAAAAAAAAAAAAAAAAAAAAAGTGGGGGTGGCATTTGTGCCAGGCTGCCAGCCCACACCCTTAGGGAGGGCAGGGCAGGACAGGGTCTCTGCTGGAGTGGCTTCGGCACTGTGAGACCCTGGAAGGATGGAAGGAAATGTCATGTGTGTAAGTGGCTTTGGAGCACATCCTTACGTTAAGCTCCTCCTCTCTCCTGGGCCCCAGCAGTCTCCCATTCTGCTCCTCCCACCCTGGGCTCCCTCAGAAGTCTCCTACATTGGCTTGTTAGATTATAAAGCACAGGACTGGGAGAGGGATGGCACTGGATCTGACGCCCTCCTTTGGTGCATGGGAAACTGAGGCTCAGAGGATTTTCTGGTGGGGCAGGGTGGAGCCAGGCTGGAGCCTGGGGTCTCCAGTCCTGCCTGGCCTGCTCTGCCTGCCACACCCAGCCTCTTCCTCCTCCTTTCTCTGCTTAACCAGAGGCCTCCTCCTCCTCGGACTGCAGCAAGGACTCAGAAAAGTGGCCTCCATGACAAAGAACCAAGAGGCCTGGGCAGCCAAAAGGAATCCACGGGAGACCCTGCCTTTCACTCTCCCAGCCCCACAGGACCTGACCCGACGTTTTTGCATCTCCAATCAGGGCGTGAGCCAAGGTAGAGGCTGTTGTCCCCTCCACCACTGACACCCAGTCCCTGAAGAGTCAGCAGCCTCTGGGTCATCTGCTGGCCTTTTTCAGTTCTCATGCTCCTCCTCCCCACCCCCTACCACCCCACACCTCTAGCCAGGTGTCCCCACAGGGGGTCTCTGGGCACTCACAGCAAGGCCAGCAGGCAGGGACTCCAGGCTCTCAGTTCACTTCTCCCTCTCCTGGAGGCCCCCATGCCATCTGCCCCCCTGGTGTGGGTTCCACCCTCTCATTGGCGGCGGCTGCCTCTGCCATCTCTCACTGCATCTTCCTTGGCTCTGTCTCCTCCTGAGAGCGCTATGGTCGCCGACACTGTTCCCTCCGCCTCCTGGCCCAGTCCGATCTTCTGGGAGCCCTTGCCTCCTCCGGGTTCAAGCCAGCTGCTTCAAAGGCCAAAGCTTTCCTGGCTTCTTCGTTGTTCACAGCATGCAAAGCCCAGCAGTTTCCAGCTGAAGGAACAGCTGCCCTGCCCGGGACAGCCTTGTGTTCCCTTCTGGGCCCAATGGCAGAACTGCCTAGGTGCAGGTGGCCCCAGAGCTTTGGTGGAACTCCTCCTTCACTGCCCTTAGGGCACTTTGAGCAGGCCTCACCACCAGGGTTCATACATGCATTTTGATGCCAGTGCAATTGTAAAATCCAATTTCTAATATCTTAATGTCTGCAGGAAACAGCCCATGATGGCCAAAGAACCCAGGCCCACAAAAGTTATAACGTGGCCCCAATACCACTGCCGCCGCCACCAACACCAGCCAGCAGTGCACAGGCGGGGCCGGAGAGCACACCATCAACTCTCCAGCAATGGCCCCTGCTTCATGCTATAGAGTTGGAGCCACAGAGACAGGATGGAAGAAAGTTGCCATGGGCACACTCCGGCTGTGTTCACAGGACCGTGCAACAGGCAGGCGGAGGGTGGGTCCCTAACCATCTCCTCCCTCAGGATGGGTCTGCAGGCCCTGTCGCCTGCCCTGACAAGTCACAGCCAGGCAACAGACCTGGCAATAGGCCTGGTTATCCCTTCCTCCTCCTCTGACAGTGCCTGGGCTTCATGTACACATGCTTGCACACATGTGCACACACACGGACAACACACTGGCACACACGCCATGCACATTTCACACCAGTACATGTGTGCACACACAAACGTATATGCCTAAACATACACATGGAGGACACATGTACACATATGCACACACATGGAGTGATGCACACCGTGGTCACTACTGCCCTGCCACCTCTGAAGCCCTGTGCCATGTACACTGTGGCCTCCACTACCTGCAGCCCTGAGCCTGTCTCTCTGGCCCCTGAGTGCTCACAGCGGTTGCCACCTGTGCTGCCCCTCATCCAGCTACCTCCCTCACCTCCTGTCCTCACCAAGAGCTGTTTAAACAGCAGAACAAAGAAGCTGTGGGCGTTTCTGTGACTGCATTGCTTCCTGGGGACACTCTTGGGGATACTCTACTATATGTGCCCTGATCTCTATTTCCAGATGGTACCCTGAACCCTGGGTAGGGCAGGGGATGGGACTTGACCCAGCTCTCTACACAATGCCAGGTGGGGAGCAGGTTCTGTGTGCGGGCAGCTTGGGAAGGTGTTCAAAACTGAACAGGACCTGCCATCTGCCAGCCCACTAGGCACAGTCAGGAAGGTATGCTGGGCCCCCAAGAGCAGGGATGGGGCAGGGCCACTGCAGGACCACCCTCCTTTGCCCTTTCTCCCCTAGGATGTCGTCGGCAGGGGTTGGGGTGGGTGAGGCCTAGAAGTGTGGAAGGAAGGTGGGCAGGGCCTGCCATTGCCCCTGTCCACCCAGAGACTGCCCCCCTGAGGTCCATCTGGTAAGTCTATTCATGAGAAGCCAACATTCCTGGAGCCCACAGGGCCAGCAAGATCATCTCACATGGGCAGATCACTGTCTCATCTAATGAGAAAATGATGACATGGTCCCCTGCCTCGGGCCCCTGCCTCTGCCAGGTCCCAGCTCCCCAGCCTCACCTCAGCATATACACTTCCTGCTTTGTGATGTAGCTCTACAGGTACGCAGGTCCTGGGAAGCCACCTCACAGGCCGCCCCCATGCCATGTCCTCCAGACTCTCCTGTCACCAGAACGTTGGAACACAGCAGCAGGATCTGCAGGCCATTACAACCCCATTGCACCAAAATAAACTGAGGCCATGGGTTCAAGTGACTTCCCCAGTGTCATACACAATGAATGAGTTTCAACCTACTCCCCAGCCCCACAAATAGCAAAGTGGCCCTCCACAGGGTGCGCAGCAGAGCAGAGGACTTGCCTGATGACCGAGGCAGGACCTATGCCCCCACTTCCTCCCTGAAAACCCCACTCCAGGCTGGCATTACGGGGGCCTTTGAAGAGCCAAGACCAGATGGGGTTAGCGCCGCAGAGCCTGGAACTCAGGAAGCCCAGGTCCCCACGCCAGGCCCAGGCCCATGAAGAAGGCTAAATACAGCACTAGGAGCAGCCTAGGAGCAGGGGGTGAGGGTCCTTCCCCAAGCCCTTGGTGTTTGAGAACCAGAGGCTTTGCAAGTGGCCATTTTCAGAGCCAGCCAAGACAGAGGGGCCCACCAGGCCTACGTCACGGGTCTGCCTTTGTCTCCTGCCCTTCCCTACTCGGTGAGCCTGAGGATGGACGGACAGAGTAGGCCCAGGTTCCGTGTTCGAAGGCTGGAAGGGGGTCCAGACTCACAAATACCTGGATAGTGGAGAGGAGCTGATCGGGAGGGCAGAAGTCACAAAGCCTTCCAGGAAGAGGCAGAGCTTGGACTCATGGAGCCTGGGGGTCTGAAGGGCTCACAAAGGTGGCCTGGAAGCACACGTGACGAGACCGCAGAATCCCCTGGATGAATCCCTGCTGGAGAGCCACTGACCCCCACGTGGGTGCTCCTGGGTGGGGTCCTGGTCATTTTCCCGGGCAGCTGGTCCCACCATGGGCCAGCACTGAAGCCTGCTCCTTACAGGTGGCTTCAGGGAACTCAGCCCCCTGTCCCATGCTGCCCTGAAGACTGCTGACCAACACTTCTGTACCCTCCACCTAGTGACAGCTCTTGGAGCAGAATCGGGACTAAGGACCCACTCCCTGGGGCTGCAGCTCCTCAGGCCAACCACTCCCAGGTCTCTCGGGCCCTCTTTGCTCCTGCTCATCCTGGCAACAGTATGGGGCCTGGGTCTGACGTACCCGCACTATGATGTCCCATTCACCAGGCGTGACCAGCAGCAGAACCCTGAGGGCCCAGTGCCATAGGAGAGTCAGCTTGGTCTGGATCAGCCAGCACCTGGAGGGTCCCTGTCCTGGGGCACAAGCTCGTTATCTTCCTCATCCCTACACACCACAACACAGAGGGTCCCCTCCCACAGCCTTCAGTAACTGACCCTGCCAGGGAGCGGAATGAGGGGCAAAATCAGAGCAAGGGCTGGTTTGGAAGCACTGGGGTTTGGAAGGGGTGGGGTTGGGCGTGGACCGGGCTTCAGGGGAAGCCCCTGTAGGGAACTTGGGATAGGAAAGGGAAAGAAGCATCACAGGTCTTATTTCATGCAACTTTGATTTAGGAAGTCTTTTTCGATTCCATCAGTGCTTCTCAGATTAAAATGTGAGCATAAACACCTGAGGGTATTGTCAAAATGGAGATTCTGATTCTGTAGGGCTGAGTGGGGCCTGGGATTATTTATTTCTTAACAAGCTCTCAGGCAAGGCAATGCTGCTGGTCCCAGAACCACACTTTGAACACTAAGTTTTTATGAGAAAAACTCCTAACAACAATCTAGTGAAAATACAACGAAAGAGAGGAAGGAAGCAGCTCGTGGTACCAGAGACAGACTGCCATGGAGCATCACTTTCCATCCGCGCTTCCTGGAAGTCATGGCAAGAAAGGAAAGAAGTATCTACTAACTCTTACCCTGTGATAATGGGGACAGCTGCCTGTCATCAGTAGAAAGTCTCTTCCTCAATTCCGGCCACCCAGGGAATTGATCAAGCAGATCTTCCTATCAGGAGATTTGAAAAGCAGGCTGTTTTAGGAGCACAGCAGGGCTTCCGACGGAAAGGATGCAGAGCGGGTATCTCAGTAGGGTGAATCCCTGATGCAGAGTCATCATGGTTCTGATAATACAGTGCCCCAGTGCCCAGCCTGAGCTAGTGCCGGGGTCGGTGCCCATAGGAAACCATCCTTACAACACTTACTGGCTCTGACACTAGTGGATTCAAACACCTCTGCCAACGGAGGAACCCTGGAGCTGTGATGCTTTACCATGCTGCCCTGGTGTGTAGGGGTGGGCAGCTGGGACCAGGCCTGAGACACAGGAAGGGGTGAGGTGGATCTCTGGGCAGCAGAAGAGCCCCACCTCGTTCCAGTAATCCAGAAAGGCTTCCTAGAGTAGGGCACATGGCAGACAGATTTGTTTATATAAAGGAAGGGAGGTGGTTTGGGGAAAGGAAGGTCCAAGTAGAAAGAGGGCTAGGAGGGGTGGGCTTCTAGCCACCGCAGGAGCAGGGTGTAAGGTCAGCTGCCTCGCTGGGAGCTCGGACACGCCCACCCCTCCCTAAGCCTGGAAACTACCTGAGCCTTCCGCACTTACCTGAGCTCCGTCACGCAGCTTCCCTAACGCCCACCTCTGCACTCCCCGCCCAAACCTGCACTAGGCACCTAGCCCGCCAAAAAACCCCGCCGAACTTTGAAAAACCCTGCTTCCCAATATCCAATTGATTGCCCCATGCTTTGTTTCCCCATAGCCAATCGATCGCCCCTAATGCCCGCA
>PVKV010002434.1:80799-143029 GCA_004027835.1 Alouatta palliata
TACCCAATCGATTGCCCTATGCTTTGTCTCCCAATGTCCACCCGATGGCCTCTGACCCCTATAAAACCCCTTGCCCTGGGAAGTTGAGCGCGACTTCTCTGGCCCCCACTGTCCGGACCACAGAACCTCGCCCGGGAGCTTAATAAATCAGCATTTAATTTTCCTAGGCTGGTCTCAGTTTCCTCATTTTAAACTCGGCGATATTCCTTACACAGGGGAGGTTCCCTTACTGCCCTTCTCCCCACAGTCGGCTCTGACTCTCAGGGAGGAACTGGTGAAGTGGAGATGGCATGCTGCCACCAGGATATGCCCAGGTGAGCCTGTCTCCTTCCATATCCTGAATCGGAGCCATGGGGATGCGCTGCTTTGCACTCCTGGGTTGGTGCCGTCGAGGAGGCCGGGCTTTGCCTCGGGAGCACCCGGGCTGGGGTGCAGAGGTAAAGATGTAGACTCTGCCCTCAGGGAGTCCTATGCCCCCCAAGTCTGTCCAAGTGAGAGCCAGGGCTGAATGAGAAGCTCAGACAATTACGGCCTCTGAAGACAAGTGTGAGCACAGCCACGAGCAGGGGAAGCCTGGCAGCCTCGTGCCATGAGGCCCTGGGGAGGTTGCTGCCCTGGCCTGGGTTCTTCACTCCTAAAACAGGTTTATTCTTATGACAGGCCACCCCAAGAGGCCTTGGGCATCATCACGGCCTCAGGCGGGCGTCAGGGTGAGCACTGGCTCCCACAGGTCTTGGGATCTCAGCCTTCCCCACTCTCACTTCCCGGGAACACATGCCTCTCTTCCCAGCCTCCTTTGTGAAAACAGCAACGTGCAGAACCCAAACAACTTTCCAGAAAAGGAAATGGAAAATCCTTAGACAAATAAACCCAAGGTGTGTCTGCCTTAGCGGGGAAGAAGGAAAAAGTGCTTGGCATTTTCTGTGGTGGCTTCGGGGCGATAGGAAGTGGGTTTTGCGGGAGGCGCTGGGGCCGTGTCACGTTCCTGGGCTGGTTGCCTTCTAGGTGGGCCAGACAGGGCAATGACCCATCACTCTCTCTGGACTGCTCGTGAAGGGTGAGGGGAGGGGTCTGAATTGAAGGAAAGGCTGGGCTCTCACACAATAGAACACGGGTATAGAAACCAAGACATTCACAGATTTTTCCAGAGTCCCCAAAGTCTCAGGAAATAAAGGAAGATAGGAGAGGAGGGGCTCCAGGAAGCCCCACCCTCTCCTCTGCCCTGCTTGGGGCCCTTCCAGAAACCCAGCAAATCCTCTAGGAGGTGAGGAACGAGCAGGGAGAATTTAGGCACCTGCCATCTGCTAGCCTCAGGCCCTGAGCACGCACCTGGCTGGCTGAGCCTCAGTTTATCTGTCACCAGGGAGGTGTGAGTGCCAGGCTTGTTAGGGGCTGCACACAGTGTCCGCCACCGTTGCCCTCGATCTCAGTCTCAGGAGTGGTCACTGCTGGGAATGCAGGCCCAGCCACCGTGCAGGCCCTCCTCATCCAATCACTTCCTTTCACAAGCAGGAAACCAAAACCGAGAGCAGGGAGGAATAGCGTTAAGGGGGCAAGCAGAGAAGAAGCCATTTATCCAGCTAGCCCAGGAGCAGCTATGGGGCCTGGAGAGCCAGGGAAAGGAGAGGAGGGACTTGCCGTTCAGGGCTGGGTTTGGGAAGGTTCAGGAAGGGACTGACTTCCAGGGGTCCGTACACAGAGACAAGGTCCAGCAGGCCTCATGACATCACAGCATCTCATGGTCACTCTTCCTGAATCTCAGTGAGGTGAACTTACCCCAACCCCTGGACCCTTCTATCAGCTCATGGCAAAAGATCCATCATTTACTGGGCCCCTACGAGGCGCCAGGCCCTCTTCTGGGCACTTTACACTTAATCCTCACACCAATCTTATGATGTTTACACTGTTATTAATCCCATTTTACAGACAGGGAAACTGAGGCTCAGAAAGCTCATTTTGTGTGTTTGTTTTGTAAGTTAACTAAGGTGACACAACTGAGCGGCTGGGGCCAGGATCTAAACCCAGGCAGTCCCAATTCCAGCAGAAGCTCGTAACCACTCCACCATCTAACACAGCCCCTTTCCTCACAGCCCACACCCCATGTAGGTGCAGCAAGGATTCCCAAAAACCAGAGAGGGAATGGCAGACAGACTTGGACCTCTGATCCACAGGTCCAGGACTAGGGTCCCCAACAGCAGCAGACACAGGAGGAGGTATGGGTCTCGATTCTGGGGCTGGGAACTTGCTTTCCTGTCTAATAAGAGATTCCTGGTCCTTAGGAGATAAGCAATCTCCACAATGCCAACTGGGACCCTCATGAGCTGGGGAAACTACGTCTCTCCATGGGCAGAGGCCCCACCCAAGGCCACCTAAGCACTGAAAATCATCCTGCCAGCCCGGCTGTCTTCCGCAGGGGACTTGGAGGTAGGAGTCAGCCAGTTCAGTCCAGCTGGCCCAAGGTCACCAATGGCATGGAAAACAATAGGCAGTGGGTCCAGCCATGGCCGGAGCCAGAACAAAGTCCTGGGCACTTCCTCAAATTGAGGCCCCCTCCTTCATGGTTTGCCAAGGCAGGCGGGCGGAGGAAGTCTTCCATCATCATGTGGCAGGGATGTTTTGCAAAGATGCTCTCGGGACAGCTACAGTCACCAGTGCTGACAGAGGAGCAGGCAGAGGGGACCGCTGCTGGAGGCAAGAGCTGCCTGCCAGGAAGCAGGGGAGGGAGCAGGGACTTGGGTCCATGGGCCCACCACCTGGCTCCTTCAGCTGAAGCACTAAAAGGCAGAGGGTCTGTGTTCTCAGGGGCAAGGGGCCTGGGGAGTCTGGGGGTAGTAGGAAGGTTAAGGATGTCAGGGCTGGATCCTGAAGGACTTTGAATGTCAGGCTAAGGAGTCTGAGCTCTCTTCCTGCCAGGGAGAGAGGTCTGAAGCAGCACTCTGAGAAGTCCTCCTCTCCCAGGGAAATGTGCCAGCCCCAGCCCATTGCCTGAGGCCCTCTCCTGCCCTTTGCCTCCACTCCTACTGCTCTGGGCCTCCCACGCTGTGGTCACCCCAGAGGAGACCCACAGACATCAAAGACTTCCCTGGTCTCTCTGCTTTCACTGTTCCTCTCCGCTGGAATGATCTTCCATCCATGTCTCCACTTGTTAAAACCCTGCTCATCCTCCATCACCCAGATGAGATGCTGTCTCCTACCTCACTGGAAATATTAGGAGCCAACATTTACTGAGTCCTTGTGCTGTGCCAGGCCCTGTTCTAAGACTGAACCATGCAGTAATATGGTGGACAGGTACGTGTCTCTGGGAGGCCAGTACAGCCGGATTGCTTGAGCTCAGGAGCTTGAGAACAGCCTGGGCAACACAGAAAGACCTTGTCTCTACTAAAATAAATTTTAAAATTAGCCAGGCATGGTGGCAAACAACTGTAGTCCCAGCTACGTGGGAAGCTAATTTAGGAGGACTGTTTGAGCCCAGGAGATCGAGGCTGCAGTAAGCTGTGATTGTACCACTGCACCTCCAGCCTGGATGACTCTGTCTCAAAAAAAAAAAAAAAAAAAAAGAAAAGAAAAAGCAGGCTCTCTCATACCCGCTCCTCCTCTCCATGGCCACAGCTAAAAAGTTAGTGTCTTCCTTCTGATCTGTCCTCCACATTGTTGAAATACCAGTCTTCCGAAACAGCTGGACCCATCACTGCCCTGCTCTGAAACCCTCCATGGCTCCCTAGTGCTCACAGCTCAAGCTTCTTAGCCTGACATTCAAAGCCCTTCAGGATCCAGCTCTGACATCCTTAACCTTCCTACCACTCCCAGACTCCCCAGGCCCCTTGCCCCTGAGAACACAAACCCCATCCTACCTGGAATGCTCCCTGCCCCTCCCCCACAACCACTTCCCTTCAGGGTCCAGTTTCAATTCTCCCTCTTCAAGAAGCCTCCCGACTGCTCCAGCCCACCAAGAGGTTCCCCTCATCTGAGCTCCATCCCCCAAATACAACTCAAAAACGATCTGAGCCTGGAGTTTGAAGGGCAGGGTGATGGGAGATCAATCAGTAACAGAACAATCCTCCCTTAGACTACAGTTCCCATGCATGGCAGTTCCTGATTACAAAACTGTCCTGATATAATTATTAATAGCACTCCTCAGGGTCAGTCTCTGTGCTGGGGAGGGGAGGGGAGGGGCAGGGCCCAGGGAAGGTGCAGGGAACCCTGGGCTCCCCGCAGAGCAGGCCACAGGGAGTGCTGTGCTTATCACCCAAGGCTCTGCAGGGAGGCGGGACTTTGCTGAACCTCAGACAGGCCTTAAACAGAAAATGCCAGATAAACACTCAGGAGCACCCTTATCAAGGGCCACAGGAAAGGTGCCAGGTTTAATCTCAAAGCCACACCTGGAACCAACGGTTTAGAGCCTCCCGCAGCACCTTCCCGCCCTATACCCAGCTGCCAAGGCTTTCAGCCTGGAGTTGTGGGAGGGGCCTCAAAGTGGGCAGAAGGAGCTTTGGGCTTGTCCCCCAGGGTGGGCAGGTACATGGGGGAAGGAGGGAGGGAGAAGCCCCGGGCCCAGGGGTAAGGAAACAGCACTAGAGGTACACAGGTGTGTGTGTATGTGCTTGTGTGTTTGCTTGTGTACACCAGACAATAGAGGAACCTGAGGCCAGGTGACCAAAACTCTCTAACTATTAAGATCTAGGCTTGTGAAAGAGGAGCTGACTGAGTCCTGTGGGCACGTAAGAGGGGAGGACTTGCACTTTGAGCTGGGTAATCCAGGAGGGCTTCTTAGAGGAGGGGCCTTGGAGCTGGCCTTGTGAAATGGGTAGGATTTGACAGATGGACATGGGGAGCCAGACGGCAAGGACCCAGGTGAATCAGAGAACATCTGGGAAGGCTGCAGGCAGCCAGGGGAAGCTGAGGAAGAGGCTGCTAGGGTCTGCGGCAGACAAGGTGTAGGGCTGGAGGGGGAAGCAGGAGGGGAGTCAAAAAGGGAGGCAGGTTGGAACCACCTCCACCTCCCATCAGATTTATTCCATTCAGCCCCAAGACCATCCGGTGGTCTGGTCTACAAAAGACCCCTGTGGAAGAGAAATGTCCAGGAGGGCTCTTAACTAAGGAGTCCTGTCTGGGCCTCAGTTTCCCCATCTGTATGGAGAAGGCCCTCAGTGATTTCTTGGAGGAACAGGACACAGGATGGGTATTTTGTGGGCATGTGAGCAGCAGAATGGAAGGAAGCACAGAAGTCTGGGAGACGGCATGAAAAGGAAGGGCAAAAAAGGCCACCTGCAGGCTTTGGTGGCCAATGGCCCTTGCCCGGCAGGGTCCTGACCCCTCTCTGCGCGTAACAGGTCTGCCCAGAGCACACGCACAGCCACGATAGCAGCGTTCTGCCTGAACCCTCCCCTCTACCTATCAGCCCACTCCCTCATCCTGGAGTTTGCATTAAGCAATCTCCATTATCACAAATGCCTGGCATTTTTGCCTGGTAATTACAGCTCCCACATCCCCATGAGGATTAGCGCATGATTAGGGAGTAGGGTGGACTCTGGTGGGTGGAGAAATACCTGTAAATAGACTTGGCAGGCTGACTGCCTCGTGCAAATTTTAGAATCCCCTAAGAGCTCAGTGGCCACGTAAGGATGGTCCACTAGGGCCTCCAGTAGCAAAGGCCACCAGCCATCTTTCCCTTCTGTCCCCTCAATGTGCTCCCAGCCTCTGCCCCACACCCCACTATCCTGCCAGGGAGAGAGAGGTCTGAAGCAGCACTCTGAGAAGTCCTCCTCTCCCAGGGAAATGTCCCAGCCCTGGCCCATTGCCTGAGGCCCTCTCCTGCCCTTTGCCTCCACTCCTACTGCTCTGGGTCCCCCACGCTGTGGTCACCCCAGAGGAGACCCGCAGACATCAAGGACTTCCCTGGTCTCTCTGCTTTCACTGTTCCTCTCCGCTGGAATGATCTTCCATCCACGTCTCCACTTGTTAAAATTCTGCTCATCCTCCAACACCCAGATAAAATGCTGCCTCCTACCTCACTGGAAATAAAAGGAGCCAACATTTACTGAGTCCTTGTGCTGTGCCAGGCCCTGTTCTAAGACTGCACCATGTAATAACTTACTTAATCCTCCTCTAGCCCTAGGAGGTTGTAATTCTACAGATGAGCTGAAGCCCAGTGAGCTCGAGGCAAGTGCTCAAGGCCCCACAGGCAGGAGGCAGTGGAGTTAGGACTGAACTGAGGCCTGGGATCTGATGCAGCTTCCTCCTCACATGCCCACGAGAGCCTCCCACACATGCCCTCAGTATTTCATTTTGGGGGCTACTTGTGCATTTTCACACTCCCCACGAAATCATAACCTAGAGCAGGGCTGTAAAACTTGAACTCGGATTCAACTGAGGATTTGTGAAAGTGCAGACTCTGACCCAGCAGTTCTGGGCACAGCCTGAGTCCGCATTTCTAAGCCCGGATATCAGGCGATGCTATTGCTGCCGGTCTGAGGACAGCACTTTGAGTGGTGAGTCCCAACTAGGGCAGAGACGCCCTGCTGTGCCACCCTGGCTTAGCAGAGCCAAGCGCCTGTGGAAGCCTGACACTTCACTAGCCCCGGCCCTCACGGGAGGTGGGCGCTGCTGCTTCTCTTCCAGGGCTGGTGCTCTGGATGGGCTGGATCCCACCCCCATCCCTGTGTTGCCTTTGGGCTCAGACATGGAGACCCTGGGGAGGAGTCAGGTGGAGTCTGGACAAACCGTGCCTTAGGACAGCCTCCAACACCCCTCCAAGCCCTGGCCCAGCTCTGACCCCCAGGGAATTCTTGTCATTCTGGAAACTGCTCTTCTGACAGGTGCTGCCTCTATGTAAAACTAACAGGGAGAGTGGTGCAAATGGTCCTCCCATCATGGGAGAGGATGAAGAAAGTATTGGGTTGGCAGTTGAAGGGGCCAGGGGCTAGCGAGGATGTCTTTGGAGTGCTGGGGTCCCCTTCCCCCACCCATGGGGAGCAGAGAGGGTGAATCTCCACTCCTAAAGCCAAGGGAGGGAGGCTTCAAGGAGACTGCCTGAAAGCCTGATGTGTACTCCCAGGGTATGGGACACTCCCATGGAGTGGGGAAGGTTAAAGATGAGCAGCTCCTGACGGTGGCAGAGCAGGAGATGGCCTGAGTGGGGAAGGTCTGATCCCCAGGATTTGGGAGGCAATGATATGTCGGTGTTTTGCACAGCTCAAGTGTGGATCCTGCAGAAGGAAGACTCGGGTCTTCCATAAAGGAGGGAGAGGAGAGGTTGGCTCCGACAGAGGGGCTGGAGAGCTGCCGCAGCAGCAGTTGCAGGGTGGACCAGCTGACTTGGGGAAGTCCCTAGCGGTGGGAAGGCCCCTCATAAAAGAGGCGGCCAGCACTTCCTATGTACCCATCAGAGGGCCCACAGCAACACCCAGCACCACTGTAGGACAGGTTAAGACCTTGCTGCCCTGCCCCTCCTCCCCGGAGGAGCCACAGCCAGCTTGAGCATCTGGGGAGGACTCCAAGGTCATCGTGGAAAGGTGACAAACACTAACCACAACTCCCTCTCCCAAAATGACCACTGCAAGAGGAGTGGAAACTTTCACATAACCTAGGCAGCTCTGGACCCTCTGAAACCCCCTCTGTCCCTTGGATGGAGATTGCCCAGAGGTGAGGAGTCAAGGGTCTGTATTTAATTCCTACAGGCCTGGTGGCAGCACCAAGGACTTATCTCAGTATCTCGGTTTGGGGGAGGGTGGTGCTGGGCTTTGCTCATCTTCCATTCCAGGAAAACCTAGGCAAAGAGCATCAAACTGCACAGTGTACCCGGTTTCTAGACAAGCAGGTTTGTAACTTGTTGGAAATGGTCTTCTCAAGCAACACTGGGAATAGCTTGTTTCCTCCAGCCCTGCCAAAGGGACCTTGGTCAGGAGGTTAAATGAGTTTCATTGGAAAGACATACTTTTCCTTCCCAGGCTGATAAACAAGGCTGCTGCTGGGAAACCGATTTCCTCTGCCTGGGCGCTCAGCTGGAGTGCCCTCCCTGGCCAAGGAAAACAAATGCGTAAACATTTCAGGGATATATAGGAAGCATTTCTGCTGGAAACCTGCTGTGAATGGCTGCTGGAGTTTACATAGCAAACCCCACCGGGGCCTCAGCACAGGCCGGACAGGACAGTCTCTACCCTCCCACTTCCCTCTCGACCTGGCTGGCTCTCTACCTGCCGCTCCCCAAAGACTGACAGTCAGGCCTCTACACATGTCCCATCCACAAGAACACAAGACAAGCTCTTTCATTGTCACCACCAAATGCCAGTTTTACCTCTGACATGCCTGGCACCTAAATAAAGGTGTCTCCTGTAGCCAGCACTGCAGAGGGACACAGCTCCTGAGCTGCTAGTGTCCTGAGCCCCAGGGGCACAAGGAAGCTGGGGACAGGCTGCTGTCCCGTGCTGGTGGCTCTCCTAGGCTTCTCCCTAGGCCAGGGCAGACACAGCAGGGGTATATCCCCTGGTTCCTGTGTGTACACACCCACCTCTGCACAGCCCCCTCAGAGTCCCAACTGCAGCACTCACTGGGCACAGAGTGGGGTGCGGGGATGGCAGCTCTCACATGGGCAGCCATAAGATAGAAACTCCGGGAGGCTACTGCTGTGCCCCTGGGCTCCTGCATCCAACCTGTTCCTGTGAACCACTGCAGAAGAATCCTTCACTGTGCTTTTCACAGGACCCTCTCTCCCCGCCCTCTTCTTCACTGGCATGCCATTGCACTTCTGCGTGTTCTCATCACCTTTTTGAAACTCATGGGATAACGAAACAAACAAGGCTCAGACTGCTGTTTCCCCTTCATGAGTGAGTATCACATTTTTCCTATTACAACTTATGCCATCTTTGCTCTGGAATGTGAGGGGCTTCACAGGCTCTGCCCACCCACATGTTCAGTCAGCCCTCTCCTCATATGCTTCCTGTCAGGTACCAGGGACCACACCCAGTCCCCAGTCTCTCTGTTTATCCCTGTCCTATTGCCCTCCCCACACCATAATGGCCAAGAGGTCCCTCCTTCTCCTTGGAAGGCTCTTTTCCCACATCTACTTGGCCAGATCCAGCCTACCCTCCAGGTCCACCTCCATTCTCCTGGGGCCTCATCAGGGCTCTGGGGAGCGAATCACCCTACCACCTTCCCCATACCAGCCATCATCAGCACAGACAGTGCACGCCACACCCTGGGCAGCAACAGAACAAATGTGTCTGGGCCTTTGACATAGGTTTGATTCGTTTTATAGAAAGCCAGCTACCAGAAATAATGAGTCCCGGGGGCCAACCACATCGCAGGCCTGGGCGAGGGACCATCCAGCGGGGAGCAAAGGAGGTATGCAGACGAAGGCAGCAGAGACTCTGGCAACCTACTTCCAGTACCCAGCATTCACGGCTCAGCTGGGAGAGGGGACATAACAACACACTGGATCCCCAGCACGGTCCTGGGCTGGCCCTTCATGGAAGAGGCAGGAGGCTCTGGATGCTTCTGCAGCCATGCTGACCCAGGCTGGGGTGACACTTCTCAGAGACTTGGCCCAGAGGCCTGGGGTTCAGCTGTCATCCTCAGTGATAGAGTGGTGGACCACAGGGTTTACCCACATCCAGCAGTCACAGGATGGGGTCTGAGCCATTCCAGTTCACTGATGCCCCCTTCCACCTAAATGTACAGTGAGGGGGGAGAGAGAGAGAGAGAGAGAGAGAGAGAGAGAAAGAGAGATCAAGCTTCAGGGGCCCAGACGAGAGCCCATCTCTTTCCTCCACTTCCTGAAGGTTTTGTCTTGGAGGCTTTGAATAGTTGTTTCCATCCTGCTCATCTCAGCCCTCCAAACTCACACAGAAAACCACACAACAGTCTCTTATGAAACACAAACACACCCAGGACCCTAGAGAGGAACGGAGAGGCCAGATGGCAGGTGATGCATTCTTTTGTGCCACAACCTATTTTGCACCTGGCACCGCTGGGCCCTCCACTGACATGAATGATCCACATACATCTGGACCAGCCGCTCTCCAGTGGGGCCTGATGGCTGGCACTACAGAAGCACCTGTGCAGTCCTAGGTATGGCTGAGTGCAGACCAACCGGGAGAGAGGGTGGGGAGGGGCCGGGGAGCTGGCAGGACCTTGTAAGGTAAGGGTTCTGGGCTTTACTGGGAGTCACAGAAAGGTAGTGAAGGGCTGTGAGCAGTAACAGCACAGCTTTTTGTTTGTTTGCTTTTTACCAGAAGAAGCACGCAGTCTAAATTTCAGTCTGGGGTTAGAGACAACTGAATAAAATTTCAGTTGCAAAACAAGTTAGTTACTGTTACTGACCATAACATTTCCTAACACTTGATTTTAACACATGGTGCTAATTTTCTAAAAACACTCAGAGGAATCAAATTTATAGAAGATGGAGTGCTTATGTAAAATCTAGTACTAGGTATATTATACATATACAGATATCCTAAGACTATATGAACTAGCAAACAGATGTTGCATATCTCACGGCAGTTCTACGGTGCAGAGTTTGAGGCTGGAATTCAGAAATGCTTTCCAAAGCATGAGGTTTGGGCAAGGAACAGACATCTTGTTTTCAAAACCTTTAGATTGAAGAAAATCTAACTGCCATGGAGGAAGAAAAAGGGGAAGCTTTTCTCACTTCAACTGAACTGTACATCTACATCCAGAAAGTCCAGGACTCCTGACATTGGAACTGCGATAAGAAGGGTGTGAACAGGTTCTCTCAAAGTAACAGTTGCATTTTCCAACAGAAGGCCTGGAAGCACCAAGGGGTCTCAGTCAATGGTTCATCCTCAACCCACTGTTCCCCATCTTTATGACACAGCCTAGACTTTCACTGAATCAATCTTCCTTTCCTCGGCTTCTTCTCTTTGCCTTTCTTCAGGTCAGTGCTTTGCTTCAATTGCCACATCGCAGTCTCTGATTTTTAGGTTGAAAGTGTCCCTTCCAGAGGCAGCAAGGTTCATACTCACTCTGTTCTTCCAACTCACTTTCCTCTCGGTTACAGACAACTTCTTCATATCTGTAAAGACTGGATTGTCCCCCTGCATATTCTGAATACTTTACACCGTTCCATTTCTCCCAAAAAGATTTCTTGTCATTTGGAGAAAAAAAATCTTAGTGGAAATTCTGTGCTTCTTGCTCCCATAGAAAGGTTTGGTGTGGAAGATATTTGCATACAGCCCATTTGGGAACAGTTAATATTGCATTCTCCTCCTGGCTCCACTCAGGGCTCTGTGAGGATAGATCGCACATGCCATCAGAGAATGAGAATGTCACGTTCATCTCTGTTTAGACACAAGACACCGTCGTGCCCTATATTGTGCTCCCTAGTCAACAGCCCAAGAAATTTTGATTTGTCCAAATAGGAATGCTGAATTGTATCTTCTTGTTAAAACACTTGGCATAAAATGTTGAAACGGGTGGATGCTGGAAAACACGCTCAGCCAGGAATGTTACACCATTTGGGGCAACTGTGTCCCAAACTTTCTCCGCGTCTTCCTCCATGTCATTTGGTGATGTCCAGTGATGCCGAAACACCTCACCCAAAATCGGGTGGTATGGCCTTTTGGCAACCAATCCTTTTCTGCATGAGAGCGTTTACCACCTGAACTATTTGGTTCCTGGGATCTTTCTGGTCACAAATGCTTAGAAACAGATCTGGATGTGCCAAAAAAAAAAAAAAACTGCATACATTTTTAAAAGAGATTTTTCAAGAATAAATACTAAAAGAACTACCTTAGTGAGCTCCATCCCCAGTCTAACCTATGACAAGAAGTGCACAGTAACACTCTTATGTTCATCCACAACCCCACCTCCCCTTCACCATCAATCGTTTTGAAGTGAAAAGGCCAGCATCATCACTTGTTCCATGGGACGTGGAAGAATTAAGTGCTTCTACGGTATCCAAGTGCTTCAGACTATTTACTGGGCTTCTGTGTGTCAAGCAGATCCAGAGGAGTCTACTGGGTTTTGGGGTTGAGCCACTTTGATGGAATTTATCCACATCGTAGCATTCATCTTCACTACTCAAATAAGAGACACAGGGGCTATATCTGGAGACAGATTGGTTTGGCTTAGCAAAGTTGGACTGCTCCTCGGCGGTGAGTGCCCACTGCTGCTATTATTTGGGGGTGGAGTCTGATTACGTCCTATAGTAGCTAATACAGGACCAACCAGCAGGAAAATGGCCACTGCTCTGGCTTACACAACTGAGCAGGTTCTGGAGGTAAGCAGGCTGGGAAGGCATTGTGCTGACCCCGGTTCCTGGGGACTGAATTCACCTATTATATCTGCTGGGTTAACAGCACTTCAGCAATCTGCAGCAACACAGTGAGGGTTTGGGACTTTCACTGTTCTTGCTCTGTTCATCATCTTTGCAGTTTGGAGTGTGTCATTAAAAAGCTTTTATTGTTCTATTAAGATTTATGGGTAAGCACTGAAATCTTGGACACTAAGGAACACATCCTGAATCCAGACTCCCCAAGGGTGGTAGAAGGGAGGCAGGAAGGGAGAGCAACATCCCTGCTCTCAGCCTGGTCCCCAGGGTCCTTCACCCCATCCCTCTGTATCCTTCCAAGCCTTTGCCCTCCCGACGCAGACAGACAGATTGAAGTACCTCCTATGAGCTCCCAATTTACAAATTCCTTGAATCCTGGCAAGATGTTGAGGTGCAGGGGTGAGTCACACTCATCTGCCACTAGACAGCATCTGTGTCACACCACAGTGGCTGAGTCTTACTGTCAGGCTGTTGAGTTGGGCTTGGTTTTGAGGCTTTTTACAGACATAACCAACCCTCCCCATCCAGCCAACAGGTGCAAATGCAAGGAGAGTACTGGAAACACCAGAGGGAAGCAGTCTGCAATTACAATAGAAAATCAAAGCAGAGACATGTTAAAAATGGAAAGGGCTGAGCCATGATACACGCTGTGCTTGTGTAGGGGATGAATCCAATCTTTCCCCGACTGGAATGCTTCGAATGGTTCAGAAAGTCTGTGAGTCAAAGACAAGTAAGAAGTGCTCTGCATATGCAACCAACAACTGGGACAGGCAGAGAAACGGGAGGGATGAAATGGAAACACCTCTGAGGAGCAGAAGAGCAGAATCAAAGTCCCAGACTCACTCAGTGCTAATGCAGGAGGCGGCTAACAGCCAGCCAAGTTTATGGCCGGGCTCTCATCTTCTGCACCTTCGGCATTTTGGCTAATTATTTGTTGTGGGGGCTGTCCTGTGCATTGTGAAATGTTAAGCATCCTCCCCCAGGGCTGTGACAACTAAAATGTCCTCAGACATTGCCAAACAACCCCAGGGGCACAAAATCACCCCTCTGAGACCACTGGCTCCATAAAAACATCATGGTCCCTGGTGTTCAAGTCAACTCAAAATCACAGAGAAGGGCACTTCATGGCCGAAAATAAGGCCCTGTCTCCCCAGGGGCATCACCGCAACAGAGGGGTGGTTACCTGCCTTAACTGCTTTTCGGCATTGATGAACAGTGTTTTTCATGGGGCAAAAGATGCCTGATAGAGCCTGTGTCAGCCAGAAGACAGCAGGCCTGAGTTCAAAGCTCCTGACTGATAGAAACACATCCAGGGAGTCCTCTTGCACACTTTGGATCTCCGGACAAACAGGCCAGAGTGAAAGTTTCCATTCCCGTGCTCCAGCTATTCGGAACCAGGAGCAGTTCTAGGATGAGCCACGTGGATATCCCTCACCCATGGGTCTTAACCCCTGCTGCACCCTGCCAGGTCCACCATCCTGCAGGATTGGAACCAGATTCCTCTTTGCAGAAGTGTTCTCTGACTGCCAGGCCACCCACGGGTTCCCATCAGCACCCAGGCCAGGCTCCAAGACAAAGCTACTTTCACCAGTGCCTGAAGCTTGGGCTCCAGGTGGAGGTGGCAGGAGGGGGTGCCGCTGCATGAACACCACCCTCCCAGGTCAGCTGCTCCTCCTGGATGCCTGCTTAGGGAGCGGCCCCACCCTGCCAGGCACTCAGCGAGGAAACCGTGTTCTTTGCTCAGGCTTCCAAGCCCTGCCCTGCCTTCACTCTGCCTGCTCCTGAGCCCTGGCTCAACTTGCCACCATCTGATTCCTCCTCCTCCCTAACACATTCCTAGAGGCCCTTGTGGCTCACAGGAAAGAGAGTGCTCCCACAGCTCTTCTCTCAACCTCACAGCAGCTCAGGAGAGGGATCCTTAGACCCTAGGGACAGATGGGGAAACTAAGGCTGGAAGCAGAACCAGACCTTCTGGAGCTCACACAGCATGATGACTGCAGAGCCAGCAAAGGGCAGGTGAGTATGGGCAGCAGGGCATCGGAAGAGGGCTGGCGTGGACAGTGGGGAGTGACAGCGCCCAGAGAATGCTCCTTCGATGGGTGGGAGGCACTATGGACAGAGAGCCTGGGCAAAAGGGTGTCAGCATGGAAGCTGAACAAGAGGTTGTGCAGGCAGTGGAGGTAGCTAAGAGGCGGGTGCTCTGCCTCAGCCCCTCAAAGGCACCATTCCCAGCTGGAATTACATTTTCAATTTCTT
The DNA here is from genome assembly GCA_004027835.1 of Alouatta palliata. NCBI lineage: Eukaryota > Metazoa > Chordata > Mammalia > Primates > Atelidae > Alouatta > Alouatta palliata. The sequence goes on from PVKV010002434.1 coordinate 95,342, forward strand.
GTCTGAGCCTCCAAACAGAAACATCTGTGCCCCAGCCCCAGGCTCCGGTTATGAGTTCTTTCTCCTTTCCTCTGGACTGTTGACAACCGTTTCATTTTCCTCACTCTAGCTAGGCTGGAAGCATGAGAGAGGTCACTGTGTGTGTCTTGTTTGGAAATGACCATAAATTAGCCTGTTTTTGCTGAGATGGTTAGAGTACAATGGAGGGGGCAGGGGACAGACCCCACATTCCTGACACAAGCAAAGGTAACAGGAGACTCTCCCAGGCCGAGATGTGCGTCACACCAAAGCGCAGAGACACACGGGGTCTGGGGGTGGTTTGAATTAGGGTGCTCTTCTCTGAAGGCAAAACCAGCAGTCTGGGCTTGTGCAATGTCACCGTGGCAACAAAGCCAGGTGGTGGGAAGTCACTGCCCGCTCAGTGACCTTCCAGTGGGCTGGGACAGCAACAGCCTAAGCTACAGTCCCTAGAGCTTGATTCAAGGTGTGGCTGGGATACGCACCTCCGTTCTAAAGGTCCCCATCTCCCTGTCTGTAAAGAGGTGATAACAGGTGGTGCCCAAAGGCCTTTCTGTAGAGCCAAGCAAGCTGCCAGCCAGCCAGCTGTGTGCACCAGGGGTTCTTGCAGGGCAACAGAGCTGGTTTAAGGGTGGGTGGTGGATCTTTCCTGGACTCTAACAGGGCTGATTCCGAACTTGACTTGTAGCTGATGGCAAACTCCCTGAGAGCAGGAACCAAGTCTTACTCAGCTGTTTCTTCCATACTGTCCAGCCCAGGGGTTCTATGAAGGTTGACCTGATGTGAGGGAATTCCACGTGCCTACCACGCTGGCCTACCCTGCACCCTACCCAGGAGGTGGACAACATGCTGTGGGTACACAGCTGCATCTTATCAGCAGCTTGGGCTCTGACTCCAGCCTTTGAAATGACCTGAGCTCAGGCCATGGCATCATGTGTATCCCCTTCCTGACATGGTGGGGCCTTCCTACAGACAGCAGGACTTACCCCCAAGAGGCCAGACCTGCTGGAAGTGGGTCCTCAGTGACCCTGGAGGCCAATTTCCCTAGTCCCTTTGGGCTGTCTGCGAATCTGGGACGAAAACAGAGCGCAAGCCTTTGTAATGCGACCCCTTGGACTAGGATTCCACGAGGCTGGGCCTGCTGTCTCCCACTACAGCGGTATGCTACCTGAGGATAGGGGGGCAGTGTTCTCACTCTCCACTCACCCACTCAGCTTTTCTAGGAATAACTGCCCAAGTGGACTCACTATGATGGAGGATTGATGGGGGAAGTAGAACAGGCAGGCAGCTGGTGTCAGCAAAGTCCTAGCAGACATGGAACACTCTGACCTGGGAATGAGGGGATAGCTAATGGAGCCAGGAAGAGGGTACCCCTGGCCCAGTGCCTATGGTGGGCCAGAGAATCAATGCCTCACTTGATACCCAGCTCCCACAAGGCAGCAGGGGTTAGGAGGGGAGGGCACTGCCCTCACCTGTCACTCACCTTGTTCTCAAACTGTGGTCTCCAGACCAGCAGCATCAGCATCGCTTGAGAACTCCTTAAAAATGCAAACTCTTGGGCCCTACCGTGGACCTACTGAATCAAAAACTCAGAAACCCTGGGTGTGGAGCACAGCAATCTGTGTTTTAACACATTCTCCAGGTGACTCTGATGCCCCTGAAGGTTGAAGGCCACTGTTCTGGAGCAAACCTTCTCCATGCATGAGCCACAAATGCATACGGGCTCCCCTCAGCCCGTGTGCCATGCAAACAAAACTCTTTTCTATCCACGACTGCTCATGAAGATGCTGGGGCTCAGCCTTGTCCAAGCTTACACAACACTGAGCAGATGTAAAGGCAAGGAAGGGCAGGGCCCTGGCCCAAATCATGCAGCCTCTCTGCTTCCCACATCATCTCCCTATCACCTGCTTCCAAGTGGCCAAGCAGCAGGGAAAGGAAGTCCTGGGAGATGGAGGCAGCCAATAGAAGAGGAAGAGGCGCTTCAGGCCCGTGTACACACACTAAGACTCTTACTCCAGACTGAGCTCCATACAGGCCAAAGCCCCAGGTCAATCTCAAACAGCTGCCAATTAGGGCTGAGCCCAAGAGGTCCAATCCTGGGCCCACACTGGGAGGTGCTTGGTGAGTCATACAGTGGAATCATTTCTGGGGAAAAAGGAGTTACTCCAGAAGAGGCAGTGGAGAGGTCTCAAGCGGTGGGCCACCCCCTGGGAGGGGTACAGAGACACAGAGTCAGATGGAAGCCTTCAGAGAGGGTCTCAGGAGTCCAGAGGCGAGCAGAGGCTGTGTCCAGGATGTAGTCGGAGCCCTGCTCAGCAGGCCCACCTGCAGGAAGGATGCCCTGTGGCCTCCCACTCTGTCCTGCACAGATACCAAAGCTGATGTCACCTCCTGTCCCCACTGCTGCCTTTCTCTCATCACTTTGAATGAGTGGCCCTTTGTACATGAAAGGAAAGCGACCTGCAGGTGTCCTTAATCCTTAAACCACCAGCACATGACCCTGCAAGAATGCTTCATCCCTGGCTCGGGGCGGGCAGGTGGATGGATGGACGGACAGACGGACAGGCGGCTGGATGGATAAATGGACAAAGCACATTGATGATGTCTCAGCGTTCCTCCCACCTCCCCTTCCTGGTGTTTCCACCATGTGAACAGTTCTCTCTCTTTCTCTGCAGCTCCTTTCAAGGGCTCGCCTGCCTGTGGTGGGCATCAACCCTAAGCTCGCTGTGCCCCCTGGATCTCGGGCAGTCAACATTGCAGGGCCTCGCCATTTTCCATTCTCCTGCCCCAATCCCAACCATTTCACAGGCAGAGAAATGGAGATTCTCTGAGGTCACAGCAAATCAGGAGTGGCTGAGGTTATCACAGTGAACACGAACACCATGGAGCACTTAGTAATGTCCCAGGCACTCTTCACAAGGTCCGGTGAGCTAGGTACACATCACCCCCATTTTACAGATGACAAAGTGAGGTGCAGGAAGGTGAGGTCCAGTGGCTCATACCAGGAAGCGGCAGCAGCAGGGCTGGAACCCAGGCAACTTCTCTCCAGAGTCCACACTCATATAAAGGCCATCAGTTCCACTGCTCCCCCAGAAGGGACTAGGATCCAGGCCTCTTCCTCCCAGACTGCTCTTCTCATGTATGCTGAGGCCCCCAGATCATTCCCCAAGGGCTTTGTAAAGGGCCTGCCAGGGCGAGGGGAGCACTTCTAACAGCAATGGCCCCACCAGCCCAGGGCCCGCTCAGAGAACGCAGCAGGGAGGTGAGCCCCAACTCATCCCAGTTACCAAACATTCCCTTCCCCTCGCCTGAGCCTCAGCTTTCCCTTAAATACAGAGGGCCTTGTCAGAGGAGTCGAAGGTCCCACCCGCTCTGAGGCCATGGCCCCGCTGCTCAGTGTTCAGTGGCCAAGCTGCTCCTCCAGCTCCTCTGAGCGTAGAGGGTGCCGCTCCAGGCAGCACCTCCTGCCACCCCCGCACTGAGCCAGGCCACCCTAGCTTCCCATGCTGCTCAAGCCTCCCCCATCCTCAGGTAAGCACCCCTGTCCCACCTCCTTCAGGCCTAATGGTACTCGCCACATTTGGCTGCTGCTGCCTTGAGGGAGGAGGGGTTTCAAGAGGTGCCCACTTAGCCCCACCCCCCACCATGAGGACAGCCTCAGAAGCTGTCAAGACACATCATCACTGCAGATCTCACCGAACCTGGGCCCCAGTGCCCGCAAGTGGAGAAAGCTGTGTCTTTCCAGTCACCACACCCCTTTGAATCATGGCGGTCCAGGAACCTACCCACCTTCCTGACTGCCCCCAACCACGGCTCCTCAAAGCTACGCGGGGCGAGGCTCAAAGCCAGAGAGGGGCTTGACTCACTTGGTTCTGATGCAGAGCTCGAGGGGTGGGACAAGGTCATTGTCTGTGTCTTCAGAGATGGTTTGGGTGGTATCTGGGAAGGAGGAGAGAGGCACACACATGTCACCCAGGGCCCTGCACTCAACCTGCGGTCAGCACAGACCACTCCTGGGACCTGACCCCTTCTAGTGCCTGTCCCCTCCTCTCCATCTCAACTGGACCCACCCTCATCCCTGACATCCATTCTCACCTGCACAACTCACTGGTCCCCACCCCTATGTCACTTTAGTTACACAATACTCTTTCTAAAAACATACCCGATTTCATCACCCCCAATTCCAAAACCTTCCATGGCTTCCAACTGCCTGAAGAAGAAATCCAAACTTGTCATGATAGCATTCAGGGTTCTTTACCATGTGGTATAGGCTTTACCCAACACCCTTAATGCCACCCACTGCTCAAGGCCCAGCTCTAGCCGCCTCCTGCAGGAAGGCCCTGCTAGTATTCCCCATCTGATCCCCTCTGTCTGGACGCTGAAGTGAGTCTGCACTGCTCTCTGTCACGGGGGGTGGCAATGGATATGAAGGCTGGTTCTGTGACCAGCCTGGGGGCTGCCTGGGGACAGTGGTAGGGGACACACCAATAGTCAGCCGGATCTGCTCCTGCTGGTTGGCCAGGCCATCGTAGTAGTATAAGTCAAAGAGCCTCTCGGTCCTCCAGTCACGCAGGAGCCTTGGCTGCAGGCTGAAGAGGACGCTGAAGTGGCTCTCACTGCACACCACCCAGATGGGGAACCTCGGGGTCTTCAGGAAGCAGCCAACCTGGATGAGGAAGAGGCCTGATGTGAAGTGTTGTCCCCAGGGAAAGGAGCCAGGGCACTTTTCTGTCTGACCCAAGGCAGGGCTGACCTCAGGAGGCCCTGATGAAGATCACGTCTGTGTCTGATGCTGGGAGCCCCCCATGCTGCTCAGGCCACTGTGCTGTTTCCCAGGACCACCCCTGCCCTGCCACCCTACCTGCTGCTGCTTGTACAGCCTCTGTCATATAGACCGGAGACCTGGCATCACCCCTCCCCTCATCCCCCACATCTAGTGGTTCCCAGTACTGGCCATTTTGCATCCAAGAGCTCCCCCACTGCCAGCCTTTCCTCCTCAGCCTCCAACCTGCACCACGGCAGTGACCTCCTAACCAATTCTTCCCACACCCCCCAAGCAAATCCAGCTTGTCCACTGGCTTAGAGCTTGCCTGCCCTTGGACAGCCTGCATCTCCCAAATCCCTCGTTGGAGCAGAAATGGTTTCCTCCTTCCAGCTCCCAAGGGGCACATCACTAGTTGCCCGCCCACCTCAGCCACACCACTTCTGCTTCACACTCGACAGACTATACCCTGAGTATAGTGCCAGGAACCCAGAGTAAGCACATGCTGGATGAATGAAATTCCTCATGGATGAAGCAGGACTTGAACTAGAACTGTTCTGTAAAGACAGGTAGGAATGGAGCCGCGGGGAGCCCGGAGGGAAAGGTCTCAGTGAGAAGTCTGTGGGGGTGGGTGCCAGGAATGGAGGGCGAGAGGAATTCAGGGTGCAGCAGGGCACTGAGGCTGAGGCAACACTTGGATAAGGAGCATTCTGAGCAGGGGAATTTCATGGTGGAAGTGTGTTTGGGGAGGACGGATACAGAGGAATAAGCACCAGGGCCCTTGGCACATCGCTAGCCTCTTGCCTGCAATGGGAAGAGGAGTGACAAGGGCCCCCTGTGAAGCCCCTGAATGCCTGGCCCCTGTGCACTGCCCCCAGCCCCCCAGGAAGCGACTCCTTGGGCGGCGCCTCTCCTGATCCTGGCCCTGGTTTATTCAGCTATGTACGTGCCAGGGGCCAGGCTGATTCTGGCCTAATCCCCACTAGCCCCAGGGAGATGTTTGCATACTCAGGTATTTACAGCTACAGCCTGCGGATTAAAGAAAGAATGGGAATTATTTTTCCAGTGGGGAGAAGGGCATACTTTTTCCAGAGCCCTTTACAGGAGAGTGGTCGGGCAGCTCCCGTCTCGGGCTGGGATGTCTCTGACAGAGGGGCTGTGCTCTGAAGGGCCTGAGCCAGGTCCCCAGTGAAATGCCTGCCCGTTTAAAGCTGCCTCCTCCAGAAGGCAGGAGGACAATCTTTACAAAGCACTCATCCTTTTCCTAAGGTTCCAGTGTCCCCTCCCCCCGCCCCGCGGCCTCCCCGCAGCCCTGTGTGACATTCAAGTGGACTGCAGAGCTCATTCCTTAGTGAAGTGTGGGGGAATTAGATGTCTTACAGGACGTGGCTGGACGTGCCTAAATCCCAAGTAAACCTGGCTTCCATTCCATGCTTCAAAGAGGCTTTTCTGGTGAGAGCATCGCCAGGAACAGGGAACCCTGACACAGGGACCCGGCGTTCATTCAGGGCAGGGAGAGAGCCCGGAAGCCAGCCGGGGAGCAGGCCTTCACATAATCAGCCACCCTGAATTTTCCAACAAGAGGGACAGAAGCGCAGCTTGCCACGCAGAAATAACAGTCAAGAGATTAAGGGGGAAAGCTGCCCAGAGAGTTTATAAATGAGTTTTCTCATTCAGGAGCCTCTTTCCAAGAGCCTCTTTCCAAATGTCATCATCTCTGGTGACATTTTCCAGAGATGAAATTCACTGCCTTTGAATTCTTGGGTAACCAAAGGCTTGAGGTGAGGTCGGGGTAGGGGGTTGGGGGGGGAGGGCCACATTTCCTACAGCACAGTCTGAAGCTCTCTCCTGGTGAGTGAACATGCAGCACGATTACGGTTTACTTAATCTTCTGGGGCGGGGGTTGTGAATGGCCCAAAGCCATCCATGGACAGCCAGGTTAGAAGCACTCACTTAAAAGGATCAGCATTTACTTGCCTAGAGCTATGGTGTGTCATTTCTAAGGACAGAGCTATGGTGTGTCATTTCTAAGGAGAGCAATGGGGACACGGTGCTAAAGGAAGCAAGCACAGTGCTGTCCTTATGGAGATTACCAGATAGAAGGGGGTGACACAGTAATTAAATAATCAAACTCATACATTTCCACGGCACCTCAGTGAGTCCAAGATGCCCTCAGATTCCCCATGATTATTTTTGTATCACTAAGTAAGAAAGAAAAAGCAGGTGTGTCAAAGTCTGACACACCATCAACTGTAATAATGCATCAACATTTCAGAAGTGCTCGAATGTGGGAAAGTTTGCATCTTAAAGGTGATGAAATGTGATGCTTAAAATCCAGAGGAGGCCTATGAAGGAAAGAATCAAGATGCCCTCATGGTGACTGATAAGATATGGAGGGGACAATGAGAGGTACCCCTACTTAGATGGGGTTATGAGAGCAGGAAAGGCTGCCTTTTAGGAAGTACCGTTTAAGTCAAAACGTTGAGAAGGAAAAGCTGGGCAGGTGGAAGGTGCAGTGTGTGCAAAGGACCGGAGGTGGGAGAGAGGCCAACAGAAGCCCCGGCCTGCGGGCGAGAGTGGCGCGGGCTGAGTCAGGAGAGGAAAGCAGGTTCAGGTCTGGCAGGAAGTTTTGGATTTTAGTTTCTGCATTAGTCTGCTCAGGCAGCCATAACAAATATCAGGGACTGGGCAGCATAAACAGCAGACATTTATTATCTTACAGTTCTGGAGGCTGGAGGTCCGAGATGTCACCAGGGTGGTTTCTTAAGGCCTCGCTCCTGGACTAGCAGGTGGCTGCCTTCTCCATGCCTTCCTCCTGTGTGAGCCTGTGTCCTGACCTCCTCTGCTTAGGATGATACCAGCCATACTGCATTGAGACCCACCCTAGTGACCTCATTTTACCTTAATTCCTTAAAGGCCTTTTCTCCAAATACAGTTATTAATACATTCTGAGGTACTGGGGGTCAGAGTTTCAACACAGGAATTTTGGGGAGACATAGTTCAGCTCACAACAGTCTTAGAGGACTGGAAAACCACTGAGGGTCCAGAGAATATGAAATGATCGTGTCTGTATTTTTAAAGATCACACTGGCTTCAGTGAAGGGACAGACTGGAAAGGTGGAAATCAGTGGGGACAGGAGCTGAATTCAGCCTGGCTGTCACAGGTGTCAAAATCAGCGACGCCAGTGGCTCTGACCAGGTAAAAGTGGACAGGCTTAAGAAATGACTTTAGGGGAGGCACATGTCCTCCTGATGGAGTGGATGTGCTCCTGGCTGAGTAAATGGGCGCATGGTGCCCATCTCTGAGCTGGAGAAGGTGGGAGGAGGATGGACCTTTCTGAACTCTGCCTGCCAAGCTGTTTTCCTTTGGGTTCCTTCATGAAGACAGCAATGAACATACCTTGCAGGTCATGAAAGAAGTTCTGAGGCTAAACTCCCCATCCCACCCCATCCCTCTTGGACTGTCAATCCCCCATAACCACCATGACCATGAGCCTGGAGGGGCTTGGCCTCCAACTGCAGCCTAGAATGCAGTCCAACCCTCACTGCTGAGCCTTGTCCTGGGCCAGCTGTGGGACTGAGGGAGGGAGCCAGAAGTCAGACGGGCAAGACCAGCCTGGTGGGGTCACAGATAGCCCATGGAGGTCCCGTAGGACACAGCCAGGCCAGGGCAGGAGGCCAGTTACTTATGGCAGGGGGTTTCTCCAGCCCAGAGTTTCCTCAGTTTCCTCCAGGTACACCCTGAGTGTGGGTCATCTGAACAATTCACTTTTAGGTAGGACCTTCTCCTTCTCTCACATCCTCAGTGAGGGCCCCAGGACCCCAGGCTCCCAGGCTGCAATGAGAAGCCTGGAGACACACTGCAAGCAGTGGGGCTTCACCTGCTAGTGAGTGAACGCCATGGATGTCACAGCCCAGGCTGTTCCAAATGTCAATCGTCCCCTTGGCTGTGTCTGTGCTGCCTGAGGAGAGGGCCAGGCCAGGCCAGAGCAGGGGCCCTGGCTCTGAGTCCAGATCCAGGCTGGGGTACTGAACCCCTCTAGACTCCTTCTATGTCCAATGTGGCTAATTGTGTAGGGCCCAAGGGACTTGGGGACAGAAGGGATGGAAGGTGGTGTTGAAGAAGAGTTGAAAGGGGCCAGACATGGTGGCTTATGTCTGTAATCCTAGCATTTTGGGAGGTTGAGGTGGGTGGATCACTTGAGGTCAGGAGTTCAAGACCGGCCTGGCCAATATGGTGAAACCCCATCTCTACTAAAAATAAAAATACCAAAAGCTGGACGTGCTGGCATGCACCTATAATCCCAGCTACTTGGGAGGCTGAGGCAGGAGACTTGCTTGAACCCAGGAGGGAGAGGTTGTAGTGAGCTGAGATCGTGCCACTGCACTCCAGCCTGGGTGACAGAGTGAGACCCTCTCAAAAAAAAAAAAAAAAGAGAGAAGGGTTTGCCTGAGCTGCTCGGCCCGGCCTGAGCCTTCAGTGGAAGGCGGGGATTGAGGCCCAGCCCTCAGTGAGCTCATGGAGGAGAGGAGGCCAGGGCTCCATCCTTCGCAAGCTTGCTGTTGCAAGGCAAAGGAGGAAAGCATCCTCCTGCTGCAGGGAAACGAAACTCCCAGTCCTCAGCTGAGCACAGAACAGCAGAGGGTCTATGCGGATCCAAGAAGCCCACGAGGAGGGGAGATGGTTGCAGGGCCTGAATTTCTTCAACAGTCTTTTTATTCCAAGGGAAGGAATTATTAAACCCAACTGGTTTTCCCATCAAGTACCCTCTACAGACCACAGGAAAATAGTTTACTCTTTGACCAACACCCTCAACCCAAGAATGAAACCAGAGCTCATGGTGAGCCTGGGAATTCCATGAGCCTGGCCAAGGTTACCTCTCCTGGCCTGTGGAATTTCAAGCTGAATACTTTCGGAGCACACCCAGAGTCTGGTGCTCGAGAGCCCTGGTGCTTCTCACCAGCCACATTCCTGGGCTCCCTCCTGATACCAGCAAGGTCAGGAAGCAGCCACTCTCATTCTTTTCTCCCCCAAGTCTTTGGGACCCATAAGTCTGCTTTTGGCCTGCTGGGGGTATCACCCAGAGAGGAGATCTGGGGAGGAGGGGCTGCAGAACGTGATTCGTTAGTAAGACACAGCACATCTCAACAAGTGGTCATGTGGGAAGGGTGGTTAAAACTGAGCCCTGGCTTTAAACCATAGTCTTTTTGTACCCTGCAAATCCAGGGTGAAACTGCCAGGTGCCATCTGCATGGCCCTGTTGAGTCAATCTCTGTGTCCTGGTTCTGAGGATATGTGGTGAATGAGGCCTCATCCAGACACTCCAAGAATCTTTGCAGGGGATGGCCACCATGAAAAGAGCTCCTGACATACTTTCAGAGCACCAGACCCTGGGTGTGCTCGGAAAGTACTCAGGACAACCCTTCCCATTTAATCAACCACAGAACTATGGACTTTGACGCCATGGAAAGCAAAGCTCAGAGAAAGGTTCCGTGACAGCTGGAACAAGAATGTCCAGTGCTCCTCTGCCCAGCCCCCCTCAGCCGCTGGCCACATTCCCCAGAGGTACAGTCACCCATGCCCTGTCCAGCTTCACCTGGGGGCCCAGCCCTTTCTGAGCCCCTGGCTGCGGTGACAGGACATGATGCAGAGGGATCACAAGCCAACAAACGGGATGCGTGAGGCCTGCTGTGGGTTGAATTGTGCCTGCAAAAAGATAATGTTGAATCCTAGCCCCTAGTACCTCAGAATGTGACTGTATTTGGACACAGGGTTGTTTCAGACATGATTAGTTAAGACGAGGTCATACTGGAATCGGGTGGGCCCCTAATTCCAATATGACTGAGGTCTGTATAAGAAAACACACAGGGAGAAGGTGGCCCTGTGATGATGGATGGAGGCCGAGACTGGAGTGATACGTCTACATAAGTATCACTATATGCCAAGGAATGCCAAGGATTGCCAGAAAACACCAAAATCTAGAAGAGACAAGGAAGGATTCTCCTTAGGGGTTTTGGAGGGAGCATGGCCTTTCTGGCACCTTGATCTTGGACTTGCAGCCTCCAGAACTATGAGACAGTAAGTTTCTGTTGTTTCCAGCCACCCAGTCTGTGGTACTTTGTTAGGCAGCCCTGGGAAACTAACACGAGGCCTAAGACCTCAAGTTCCTGTCCCTTGGGAAGACTCCCCTACCACAGACAGCAGCTGCAGCCACTGTGACCCACAATCACAGCAGAAATCCCCCAAAGTCCTTTTCAAACAATCTTCCCCGGAACACGGTATCAGCTGCCTTTAAGTCTGAATTACAGGTCTGTAGCCACAGCAGAGGACCTCTTCCCAAGCCCTCTGTGATTCTGACTGGACCCAAATTTCAGCCAGCTCTGAGAAGTGGAGTCCAGTTTTCCTTCCCCACTTCCCTCCTTCTCATTGCTCCAGGGAGCCAGGCTCCCCTGTTTGTGGTGAACGTGAGCATCTGAGTACCTGGCACACGTTGTAATGCTCAAAGAGAGATAAGAAGCCAATATCGCTGCGTGCAGCAATCCCTCTGAGAAGCGTGATGTTCCTGTCTCCAGAATCCAGCTCCACCACGTCGTTGAAAACGTTGGACACAGCTTTCCCAGTCAGGAGCAGATTGACAAGCTCCTATAGATGACAGAAAGGCGAAAGGATGATCAAGTCTGAATTAGTTACTGAAAGGGTGGAGAGAAGACTGCGGAAAGAGAAAAAGGGTGGAGAAGGAAGGAAAGAAAAGAGGGGAAGAGCCCTAGAGCAGAGGATGCTGTGACTTCAATTTCCCCACAAGCCCTGTAGGAAAGGTGCCAAATTTTCTCATCAATGTAACTCCAGGCACCCATCCGTGTTTATTCTGCAAGCACTCATTGAGTACCAACCATTCATAGGACCCTGTCCAATGCTGTAGGCTACTGGGGGCACTGGTGAGAGGGTGAGACGTGGCTCTTGAACTGGGCTTTGGGTCTAGACTGGGGAGTCAGGTGCATGCCTGCACATTGACTCACAATGCAGGATGTAGCTAGGGCTGTAAAAATATGTGCACGGAGTACTCTGGAGCCAGACGAACATGAGGCCACATGACTGAGTCAGGGCAGCTTTGTGGAGAAGTGACATTTGGGTAAGTCTTAAATGATGTTATTTTTTAAAGAAACCTTTTTAACCTTTTTATTTTGAAATAATTTTAGACTCAAAAGAAGTTGTAAAAATAGTACAGAGAGTTCCTGTGTACCCTTCACCCAGCTTCCCCCAAAGATAACATCTTACATAACCAGAGCACATTATCTCAACCAGGAAACTGACCGTGGTGCAGTACCAATAACTACACTCCAGGCCTTGTTTGGACTTCATCAGTGACGGTGGGGTTTTAACGGGGTAGGGAGAGCTGAGGAAGGTATGCAGTAGGCAGCAAGAACAGAAGCAGAGAGGTGGAAGCAGGAAGCCCAAGTCTGAGTTCTAGCTCTGTCTCTGCCATCATCTTGCTGCGTGGCATGAGGCATTGGGTGGCCCTGTGACTCACACCACCCACCTGGTAAGCCAACAACCTTGCCAACCCTGGAACTTGGAGACAGTGACATGTGGAGCAACGTTTCTCTGGCAGTCACCTGCAACCCATGCCTCCCACATTTTGGTGTACCAACATGGCTGCAAGGCCCCTTCTTTATGCAGGGTAAGCAGGGGTCCAACCTCCTGTTAGGAATGGAGAAACTGAGGCTCACAGGCGGGTTACCCAAGCCACACATCCCATCAGTGCCAGGGCTGAGCTTCCGCCCACATCTGGCTCTCTCTGTCCCATGTCACTTCCGTCTTCCCCAACCTTGTTATCCTCTGCCTGGGCACAGATTCAAGATGAAGGGTGGCCTCTAAGGGCCTGCTGAGGAGGAATTTGAGTGAGCCTAGTCCCAGTGCTAGGACAGGCAGGTCTCTCTGTGTCATCTACCTTCTGCCAGGGCTGGCGCTGCCTGTGGGGCAAGCAGGCAGGCATCACTCCCACAGTGGAGCGTGTAGGAATGGCCAGAATGGCCCTTGCCCAGTGTAAACTCTGGAAGGTAGCACTTATAGAGGTGTTTTCCCCTGAATTGTGAAAATGACATCGAGGGTTAAAAAATTCCTCAGTTAACACCGACACCCCTGCCCCAGTGACAGTAAAAGTGGCCTCCTCTGACGGCCGCAGAGGGACCCTCGTTGGAGGGAGATACCAAAGGGACCTTATTGTGTCCTTGCAGAGGAAACGAGACACAAGAATTTGCAGGAAATGTCTGCTGTGAAATACCGCACCTCAGGGGCAGCAGCTGCGGAGAAAGGCATAGCCTTTTTCAGGCGAGTTCGAGTTTTCCCATCTCGTTTTTCAAGGGGAATAAAAGCCCCTGCTCCCTGATCTGTGTCTAAAACCGTCCTCATAGCAGGAAGCCTTCATGAGATGGAGGAGAAAGAGCATCAGGCCTCCTAGACTCAAAAATCACACAAAGGCAAAGCTCAGCAGTCCCCTCCTACTCAGTGTGGTCCGTGGACCAGCAGAATCGCCCTCCCTGGGGAGCCTGTTAGAAATTCAGAATCTCAGGCCCCAGCCCAGACCCACTAAATCTGAGTCTGCTCTTCAACTTTCACATCAAAGTGTGAGAAGCCTGGTCGAGTCCAAATGCCTCTTGTACAAATGAGGAAACTGATGCACAGCAGATGAAAAAGACTACTCTAGCTCATTCTGTGAGTGAAAACAGAGAACAGGGCTTGGAACCCAGCCCGAGACTCTGATCTGGGATCCTCTCCATCCTGCTTGACTGTCCATCCCTGGGCAGCATCCTTCTCTGCCCCAGAAAAGGGGAAGTTCCCATGGGACAGGCAGGTGCCCAGAGTGAGAGTGGGGCCACCCCAAGTAGCCAGAAGAACAGCCACTCCCCGTGAGGTCTTCCTCTAGCGTGGTGGGCAGCAGCCAACCCCAACATCCCTCTCTGGGTGCCCTGGACAAACCACATGTCCCAGGCTTGCCTTTTATGGTGGCCCAGGTAGGTTTCCAGAGCTGGGTGCAAGTGAGCCAGGGCTCCTCAGGACAACTGAGTCCTCAGCTGGCCCCAGAAGATATACAGCTCTGTCTAGCCTGCCAACGCTACACACTGTGGCCCCCCCATGCGCCGAGAGCCACATTTTATTGTGGCCTATGTGGCCACTCTGGGAGGCCTCATCATGGGGAGAAAGGCATGGATAGAAGCCAGGTGTAGAACTGAGCTCGCAGTTTTGATGCTCAATAAGTAGCATCTTGAAAAGGTCCCTTCCCTGGTGTCACCTGGGTGACTGAGAGGATCGATAACAAGCAACCATGCTCAGGGTCTTCTTTGCCCCCGGGAGATCCATTGAGGACCCCTGTGCAAAGGTGCAGAGGGAAGGGTGGTTACAAAGACAATACCTTGTGCAAACGTAGAAGGTGCCAGGGCCACCATCTCCCTAACTACACCCAGGGTCTCCTGGCCCATGTCTAAGACATCACTCCCTGTGTCCTGGGCTCTGGGCTACGCAGCACTTTGGGCTGCACTCAGCCTTTCTAGGCCTCCGTTACATGACAGTGAGACCCAGCAGAGGTGGGCATGTGAAAGCTGCTTGGAGAGTGCTGGCAGAGGCAAGAAAGACTTGCCTCTTTCTTGGGCAAGAGGAGCGGGAAGGACACCTCCCCCTCTGGGGAACAGAGGAGAGGAAGAACCAGCTGGGCCCCACGGCGCCCCCTGACCTGTGTACAGTAGCCATGTGCTCCAATCAGGTGGCTGGTGGGGACATCAAAGTCCTGGCGGATGCTGGAAAACACAAGAAGTGTTGTTAGCATAGCTCTGCCTGATCCAGGTTGCAAATCTCACTGAGTAACCAGGCGCTCCCCTTGGGTTCCACACTAAGACCCAGGATTCCAGATTTGGTGGGAACCTGAGCACTCTGTGCTCTGTTGCCCTTCGTGGAGGAGGCTCCCACCCAGAAGGCATGGGGTAGAGCCCAGGCCTCCTCGAGTAGAGCTCACTGTGTTCTCTGGGCAATGGCCTCCACTCCGGCCTCACCAGGGCTCCGCCTACGCCAGAGAACAGTGACTGAAGCATGACCAGAAGAAAGGACCCTGGGTTTGGAGTCCCGTGTCCTGAAATCACATCCCAGCTGTCACTACCAATGGTGGAGACTGAGGAATCCTCTTCCGCCTCTGAGCCTCAGTCTGCCAGCCTATGAAATGGGAGGAAGGGACTCTAATGTTTCCTTGAGTTCTAGAGTGAGTGTCAGCACCACCTGAGCACAGCTCCTGCACCAGGCACCATAGGCACAGTACTCCCTAAAACCCTTTGAGGAAACCAAGGCTCAGAGAAGGCACTGCCCTGCTCAAGGCTGCTCGGCTCGTGGGCAATAGGGCCAGTGGGAAACTAGGGCAGCCAGGCTCTGAGGCCTGTGCTCCCAACCCATGGTACCACTATGGTTCCACTTTCAGAATGGGGTCCCTCAAAAGGTACAAGGTGAAAAGCCCCTTTGCCAAAGACATTCCCCAAACTGAAAAAAAATGGGCTGAGCACTGCTAGGGACCAGAACAATTCAGTATCCCGGTAAGCAGAAGCCTGTGGCATGCCAGGCAGAAAACCCTCCCAAGTCTCCACCCTCCTTCCCGGCTTGCTGTCAAGCTAGGAAGCTTACCATTAAGACATTGTTCCTTTTAGCCACCCAAGGTAAATCCTTCTGGAAGATGAAAACCCTGTTGAACAGAGCCCTGTAAGGAGCACACAGTGAAGGAGCTGCTATCTACTCATTGCTCAGCAGGCAGCAATTTCAACCCCCAGCTCCGGGTGAAGTAGGAATTCCTGTCTCTATTTTACAGATGTGGGAAGAAGTACAGAGAAGCTGGCTCTAGGGGGCAAGGTGAGGCCAGGCAGCCTGGGTCCCAGGCCTGTCCCCTCCACTTCTGCACATGGCCCTGGGGGGTACACACGACCCTAGGGGCACACGCAGCCCTGGGGTCACACTTAACCCTGGGGGAACACATGACCCTGAGGGGCACACTTGACCCAGGGGGCACACACAGCTACCCAGAACTGTGTCCAGGGCCTGCCTCATTCCTTCAACCACACCTCAAAGAGAAAGGCCAGGTATAAGATTTAGAGAGGCGACCCAGGGGTAGGAAGGGCTTAGCAATCAGAACATTTATTTTTCCTTTCAGAAGAAGAGAAGAGAATCTTGGTCTCAATTTATGCTTTAAATCTAAGATCTGCCATAAGCCCACAAGTCTAACATACACGCCCTGGTCTCTGTCTCCTTCTGAAACAAGTTTAAGAACTCAAGTTCCATAATACTCGGAGAAAACACTTATTTGTGGTATTTAATAACCATGACCAAACACGGAAAGTTTGTGGTCCACATGAGAAGATGAGCTGGGGTTACCCTTGCAGGGACTTGCAGAGAACCACTAAGGCTTGGGAGTCTTCTGGGAAGGGTGGTCGAGGCTCACCCACCACAGAGCCCAGCAGGCCTGGGAAGGAGCCAGCTGCGAGTGACTCACAGTGGAGCATAGTGCTCGGCTGGCGCTAACTCAGGCAGAAGAATTGATGGAAATGCTCTCCGCAGCTTATACAAGCATCTTCTGAACAGAAGAAAATAACCTCAAAGGAGTCCTGGGGGGGGAGCCGATAAGCATCACTGGCCCCACGCCACCCGGCGCTTTCAGAAGCAGTCCGATCTTCATAAGCTCATAGCCTCGTGCTCACCCAGGGGGCTCGAGAGCGTGCGTCAGCTGGGGAGCAGGGGGATAGGCAGAAAGCACAATGGGAGGAAATGGTAATTGCATCCTTAGGTGCAAACACGACGGGAAATTCAGCAGTGCGCTGGAATCTTAAAAGGGAGGAACATCTGCATTTCACATCGGGGCATTCGAGAGACGCCAAAGAGTGGCTTATGGTTTAAGAGATTTACAACTTTGGCAAATCTAGATGCCCAGACCTGCCTCTAGGAGAATTCTCTGGAGAGCTGAGTGTGAGGAGTCCTTAAGCAGAGGAACAACAGCCTCAGCTTTGCCCGGAGAGGACATAATACACATAGCTAGCCCCAGCCTGTTGTGTGGCCTCAGCCTCCCCTTCTGCACCACAAGGGGCTTAGACAAGATGAGAGGTGTAATGGGATGAACTGTGTCCTCTTAATTTGTACATTGAAGTCCTAACCTCCAGCACCTCAGAATGTGTATTTGGAAACAGAGCCTTTCAAGGGGTGACTGAGTTAAAACAAGGGCCATTAGGGTGGGCCCTAATCCAATCTGACTTGGAAGAGGAGGAAATTTGGATACACAGAGGGACACCAAAGATGCACACTCGCAGGGGAAAGGTGAAGTGAGGACACAGTGGCCACCTGCAAGCCCGGGAGAGAGGTCTGACAAGGAACCAACTCTCTGCCACCTTGATCTTGGACTTCTCGCCGCTAGGGCTGTGAGACATGGATGTCTGTCATTATGGCAGCCCTAGGAAACCAACACAAGCAGCTGCCAACATCTTTTTAGATTCAAAGCTCCTTCTTCAAATGAAATCTTACAAGCAGAAACCCATTATATGAAACACAGGGGCTGAAGGCAGTGTGGGGGCTCATCCCATCCTTCTCCTCTTCTATCAGCCACTCAGTCTCCAAGAACATGCAGCATTGCAGGAGCAGGGGCCACCTGAGCCACAGCTGTGACTGTCCCTTACCTAGGACTGACTTAACCATCCAGTCTAATGGGCAGCTGTCTCTTCCATGTCCTTCTGAGGGCTGGATGACCCTGAGCCCTCAGAGAATCCTGCAGAGCCTGAGGAACCAGGAAGCAAGCTGGATAATAGGAGCCAGGAGGGCCAAGGGCCCAGGACCAGACGAAATGGAAGCCATCCTACACTGGGGGCCCCTCCAAGGAGCAGAGCTTGCTGGGACTTCAGTCCAATAAGCACAAGGGAAGGGTGGGCTTGACCAGTGGGTGGAAACTCACAGAACAGGCGTGGCCCTCGCCGCCCCGACACCAACCTCTGCAGCATTCTGAGGGCAAAGGGTCAGAACCCTGAAACAAGGGTCTGGGATGACAACCCAGCCTCTGGGGGTGCCTGCATCACCGAAAGAAAGAGGAGGAGGAACGGAGAGCTTTGCCCAGGATCCCAGCAAGGACCAAACCTCCCAACTCTGTCCACCATCAGAAGGTCCCTGAGACACTATGCTGTATCAAGAAACGAAACAAAGGGGACATTAGGGCTGGGAGTTTGCAAGGCTCGGAATGTTGCAGAAGGTAAGATGAATGCCCAGAGAGAGAAGAAAACTGGCCTCGAGTTAATGACACATGTCAGCCCAAACTCAGGGCCCTCTGCTTCCCTTCTCCATCTGCCCTGTCCATACATTCCAGAAGAAGAGGCTCTGCCACTGAGCAGGCTGCACAATGCATGAGCCTCCAATGTGCACAGTCTCAGGCACCTTCAAATGCATCTTTCTCTCAAAAGCCTTGTAAGGCCAGGAGGGTAAGACCACCATCTCTGTTTTACTGATGGGGAAACTGAGGCCTGGTCAGTAAAAAGGACTTGTGTTTGTATGGTCACACAGAGTAGGCAAGACCAGGACTCTGTCCCCAGTACCAACATCACAGAGTGTCTGCTGTGGCCTGAAATGTGGGGTGATCAGTCAGGCCAGCCAGCTCTGAGCAAGCCCTGGAGTCCCAAAGCCCCACCCTTAGCCTCCACCATTGCTGGCTCAGGAACAGCTTGTCCCTTCAGCTAAAAGCCTCTCTGTGTGAATCTGGGCATGTGGTAAAAAAAAGTTTCTGAATAAGAAGGAAAATAAGTTCAAGTGGCCTAGAGACCGTGGTCCCAGCCTACAGTCACAGCCATTCCCCTAACACCAGCGTCCACTTGGCCCCTGACTGGCGAGTGACCTCAGGCGTGTCCTGAGCTGTCTCTCAGCTTGTGTCTTTGCTTAGAAAACCAGAGGACTAGAGCAAGAAATCTCTAGGGGCCTCCTGGGATGTACACAAGTGTGCCTGGTCCATGACTCTATCGAAAACATCAAGCCTGAAGTAGGCAGTACTTACACTGGGGGGACCCAAACAGCCACCCCCCCTCTACCTGACCACTAAGGCACCAGACCCTGGAGGAACTCTGTCCCACCAGGCCAGCTCCTGCTTGCCCCTCCCAGAAACTGACCCTCAACCACACTTCCCCCACCAACCAGCAGTGATCTCCAGAGATAACAGCCCTTTGGTGGGACTTACATTTAAGTAAGGACAATATCAATAGTGTAAGGGCAGCTGTGGTACAACCAAGAGAACTTGGGCTCTAAAGTCAGAGGACTCTCGTCAAATCCAGTTGCTGCCACTTACCCATTATTTCCCTCTCCGAGCCTCAGTTTCCCCATTTGCAAAATAAGGATGATGATGCCTCCTTCTATTAAAGACTGCTGTGAGAACTGAATGAGATGAACTATATAAAGCATCTGGCATTTGGTGAATGTCACTTCCTTTTTCCTACTCTAACAAGGATAATAACAAAACACAAAACAAAACAAACAATGGCCAAGAGGTCATGATTCCTGCCATCTCAGCCACTCATATCACGGCCAAGAACCCAGAATAAACCGAGACCTCCAAGCAGCTGAAATGGAGCTGGGAATATCTGAAGAGGATTTGGACACAGCGGATATCCACTGTTTTCCCAGGAAGGCCAAGAGGGAGTAGCCGATGAGTCAGAACCAATGGGTGTCAGGCCCCTTCTGCCACCTGCACTGTGTGACCTTTGGGAAATCGCTTTCCATTTCTGAGCCTCTGATGTGTCACCCCTGACAGGGCTAACAATAACTACCTCAAAGGGCTATTGCAATAAGGGACTAGACCATACCAGATCTTGCAAACTGCAGAGGGCCCCACAGGCTACAAGGTCAAAGTTGTTTCCATTCTCTAAGCATGAGAGGAGAGGGCTAGGATGGGAGCCTGGGAGGCAGGGGGAGAGTTGGTGGAAGGCTCTGCAGGATGGAGAGGGACCTGCAAGGAGAGAGGAGAAAGCAGGGGCCCAGGCTCAGCAGGAGCTGGCCAAAGCCCTTCCCAAGCAGCCTTCTGCCACCCACCTCTTCCCACCCACCGTGTCCTGCTCCTTCCCTCCCAACCAGACCCTCTGCAATTGATCCCTGCAAACCCCTACCAGTGACCTTTGCCTACCTGGTTCTTGCTGCCTGCCAAAACCCTTCCCACTTATCCCTCGGAGCCCTGCTAAATGTCACCTCCTCTATAATCTCACTCACCCCAGGGACAGAAATGCCCCATCTCTTCTCCCCTCCTTCCTTCCCTTCCTAAGGGTACCTACCAACTGTTTTCACACACCCGTCTTGCCTCTCCAGGCAGCAAGGACTTTGAGGGCTAGAACTGGGCTCCAGACCCCACAGGTGCACAGCAACTGTGCCCCTAAATGACATGAGCCTACCCACACCTACCCCAGGTGACACTGGATGTGAGAAAGGCCCTGGTGGCACAGCTTGCAGGAGCTGGAAGAGGCAGGTGGAAGTGAGCAGCCCACCCGCACAGTTGAGGCTGGTCTGGCACAGGAGACTCTTCTAGCAGGTTAATCACCTCTCCCTCCTTCTGAGGCCTGTCCCCTTTCTCTGGGCACCTGGCCCTTCGTGAACAAGTTGGTAAGGTCCCTGGGTGAGTGGGTAGGGACAGGAGATGCACACAGGACTGAGGGTCAGGAGACCTCCCAGCTTTTCAGTGGCCTGGGTGTGGCCCCCCTTCTCAGCTGTGCCAGGTGGGCCTCTTCCCACACAGCTCTCGGGCTTGGTGTCTGTGGCAGGACTGTCCTCACAGCTCAGTGGCTATGACTTGCCATCTCAGCAGCCTAGGGGTCTGGCCTAGGCACAGCTGGCTTGCTTTAGCCCAGCCCATTCCAGCTTCACTGGGAAAAGGGAGCAGGTAGTCAAGCATCCAGCTGGTATGGGCCTATCTGGGGCCTCATTTGCCACCTCATTCTAAGTTGGCAGACATAGCTGAGCAGCTCCTCATATCCCCTCCCATAGCCCAGGGAGGGCAATGCAGGCACGGGGTCTCAGCCTGAGAGCCAGGAGCCTCAGGTGATGCTGCCAGCTATTCCACTACTGACCCTTCATGTCTCAAAGTTCCCACACCTGTAAATGAGATAAGGACAGGCCCAGCCTGTGGGCCTGTCCCTTGGGTTGCCACAAGACCACAAAGGCGCAGAATGGCAGCAAGGGCCCTTTCCCTCTCTCTTCCATCTCCAGCTCTCACTAAGGCTGGGCCTCCAGATTCAGTCTTCTGCAGGGCCATGGCAGGGAAGGAAGGCAGAAATACACAGGACAGAATTTGGTTCCCTGTAAAGGGGCCTGGGGACAGAGGAGCAGGTAGCTCCCAGGGACGAGACCAGGGAGAGAGAACAGAGTCAGTGGAAGGAAGTGTAGTCTCAAAGCATCCATGACCCCGTGAGTCCCTTTCACCGTCACCTTGGCCTCTTGAGACACTGCTGAAAATCTTCATTAGTGGGGCCTCTGCCCTAATCCGAATCAGTGTGAAAGCTGGGCTGGAGTTTGAGGAAGTTCCTTTCCTCCTGTTTCCCAGCTAAGCTTCAAAAGGTCTTAGCACGCTGGGGAGGAAGGACACTCAGGACCATCCCACCCTGCCTCACATGTGACCTGAGGGAAGACTCAGGTGAGAGAGGGCAAGTGAGCCACAAAGCCAGGGTGTCTGTGGGGAGACGGGAGCCCAGGGGTCAGGCTCCTGGTCTGGGTGGCTCTGTTCAAGTCTCATTATTCTGGGCTGGCAGAGGCTCAGCAGAGTCCCGGGAAAGCTGACGAGCATCCCGTGGACCCATCCCATTCAGAACAGCACATCTGGACTTCGAAGAACCCGTGATTCCCAAGGGGAACAGCCCCTATTCACATCTCACCCCACCAACCACCCACTCCTTCCCCTTCCCGATTCTCCCCAGAGGGTCTCTGACTGGGTGAGTGCTGCCTACACTTGCTGGAACAGAAAGCTTGGTGATCTCTTCTCTTTATTACTGAGAGGAGCCTGGGTGGGGGGGCTTCCATGAAGGCCCAGCCCACCCCAAACCCACATCTACTCTCCTGTTCTTAGATACGCTTGTTTCCTGACTCTGCCCTGTCTTTTTGCTAGCAGGCGTGGTGGCCCTGTGTGGGCGGTGACTGCCTTCTGGGGACAGTCCATGTCCATACACCTGTGCTGGCGCAGCCCAGGCCTGGTCATGGCAATCACACCAGGAATGGCACCCAGCACACAGCATGCTGAGGAGCTGCTGGAGAAGGGCTCTCTTGAACCCACTGGGCAGGAGGACCCTCCTGAGCATGCAGCTAGGACAGAGGAGCCAAGAGTGAAGAGACAAAAGAACAGACACCCAGTCCCACGGACCATGTCTGGGCTCCTGGGTGCAGCCGCTTCTAACAGCCAGGCTTCTGACAGGAGCAGTCAGCAGCTTTGTTTCTGCTTCCGCTGGCTGGGAATTGAGCTTCTGTCACTGTCTTTCCAACCAACGCTCACGGCTGGGTTTTGTTTCAGAACTATTTGCACAAAGGAAGAAACTGTTGTGTTCATGCCGTCGCTTTTAATCTCTTGAGGAGAGTTACAAAGAGCCACAGAGTGACATGGTGTGGGTCCTGCCTAGTGACATCCCTCACCCTCAGCACCTAGGTTGTGCTGTTCAAAAACTGTTTCTGCAAATGACAAGCTACCACCTCTTCCGGACTTTCAAGATTGCCTTTGGGCAACTGAAGTTGCTACTGTAATGAAGGCCAAGAATCTACGGCACAGAAAGGTTTTCTCCCCCACTGCACCCTCTCAACGACCTGGCCAGGCCTGTGCTTCACTGAGGCGCTGGGAGAGTCCGTGCACAGTGTCACTCAGGCCTGGTTCAGAGCTGGCCCTGACCCCAGGACGCTGAGCATCCTTGGGGCTTGCGAGAGCTCCCTGGGGAAAGTTCTAACCATGCCGTTTGGAAAGCAGCAGAGCTATGCAAGCATGAAATCCTGCATGAGATTTACCGTAATCAATTTGAGATCTTAGAAAAGAAAATAAACGGCTTGAGATCAAGTGGGGGAGGGAACCTTCACAAGGCTTTGCACACAGCCTGAGATAAACAAACCTCAAAGGCCTATTTCTCGACCATTCTTGGGGCCTCTGACAATGAAGCAGCCAGGCAGGCAGTGGTCAGCAGCGCTTGGCTAGGTTTATGTCTGCCCATGCTGTCCTCACCCTGGCTCTGGTCTCAGTTAGGAATGGCTAACAGACAGGAGGCACTGACTTTGGTGCAAAGGCCAAAGAAGAGAAGCCTCCAGTGCCCAGGCATGAGTCAGAGACCCCTCACCAGAGAGAGGGACCACCATGCCCTCTCCATCACACATCACAATCACATGCGCACGTACACAAGTCACCCTTCACACAATCTCAAACACAACCACCAACACCCATGTCATCTCACACCCGGCCATACGGTGTCACCAATGTCTCCCATCCACACACTATCACACCACCACAAATGTAACATACACACGCTGTATTTGTCAAGAACTGGGGTGGGTTTTCCCAGCCTACCACTCTGCTTCTCTCTAGCTGAACTGCAGTCGGTCCTAGAGACTCCACTGTCTCTTTAACAGAACATGTTTTCAACTGCCCAAAGTGGTAACAGATTGCCCTGAAATGGCATCAGAGGATTCTCTGGCAAAGCTGAATCTGAACCCCAGAGCAGGAAAGCCCTCGGCAATCATCTGGTCCTGAGGTTTTTAAGCTGTGTATGCAGGGCTGGGGCTTCTCCAAAGCAGCGACTCAGGGGCTGTGGCTGGAGAGCAGGGGTTGGTGCTGGATTGGGAGGCTGGGGAGGGGCAACAGGGGCCTCTCCCTCCCACCTCTGCCGCTCTAATCAAAGTCATTCTGCTGCATCTGCTTCACACAGTGAACTTGAGAATAAAGTTTATTTGGGTAAAAAAAATCAGATTTTGTTTTCATTACAAACGTAGTTTAAAAAGCACCAGCCCAACTCTTCCTGTCAGATAAGGAACCTAAGGCACAGGCTGGGTCAGCCACACTGCCGCGGGCAACTGAGCTGCGCTGAGGACTCAGGTATCCTTGTGCTACACTGTGTCCAAGAAGTGAGTGCTTTCCTGTGACTTGCCGCCCCACTGGGCTTCCCTAGACAAGCCTAATGGTGCCTGAGGAGGGTGACATTTACACCCAAGTGTCCAAAGGTCTGTAGAGAAAGACCTTTGCCGGCTGCTGGCTCAGGAGGCAGCAGGCAGAGGTGGGATTCCAGCCCCAGAACTGTTATTATTGCCATGCCAATCACCACAAACCTTCAGCAGAGCCCAGAACCCCACAGAGAGCCAAGGCCAGAGGTGCTGGGGTGCAGGGAGCATCGCTGGAGTGCAGCGTGACTCGCACGTGAGGAGAGTGGGCTGCTCTAGGGACTCCCCTCTGGAAAGCCAGAGAATGGCTTCTTCATGCGTGCCCTCCCACATGCAGGAATGCTAGCACGCTATCTGAAATAATCTCAGTGTGGCTGTCTCACGGGATTGGGGCAATGCCATGACTGCCCCTGCTATTCCCATCCTTGCTGGCGTTCCTGTGTTTCCTCTTCAGGAGGCTCCCCTGGGCCCCAGGTGGGTGGGAGGGTCAGCTGCACTCAGATGCCCACATCTCCGGCAGCCCCTCATGGGGAGCAGGCCACAGTCAAGGGGGAGCACTGATCTGGAGGAGCCCCCAGGCAGCACAGGCTGCCCAAGGCCTGCCCTGTTCCTCACTTGAAGCCTTCCGTTTAAGTGAAAGTATAAAGGTCTCTTATCAAGTACACCTCTGAACTGCACGCCCCTGCGTGGGGCTTGGTCCCATGGCCCCTCCTTCACTCCTCCAGAGGCACTCAGCACAGGGAGCTCTCGGCTGCTTGGGACGTGCCTGCCAAGGGTGTGTGTCACCCCAGAAGCCCTGTCGGGAATTGCTGGACATCCCTGTGGCTGTGCTTACTGAGATGGCAGCACGGCCTCCACCACAGGGCCCTGAGCCAAGGCTGCAGGCAGGGAGACAAGAAGACACACAGAGGTATGTGAGCTCTTGGGATAGGGTCAGACCAGCCGTGGCCATTATTCCCGGCTTGTACCCACCTGGAGCTGTGCTAAGCACAGATGCATCTTGTGAGGCAGGAATCCTCACTCTCATTTTACAGGAAGAAACTCGAGCTCTACAGGAGTAGAGAGTCATGCCTAAAACCAGCCAACTTTTTACAAAGTTCAGGGTTTCAAACAGCAAACCCAAAGAGCCAGCTCTGGGGCCAGACTGCCTAGTGGAGCCCAAGGCCATCAGTTTCACTTGCTGTATAATCTCGAAGCCTTCTCACCTCCCTGGGCCTTGCTTCCTCCTCTGAAAAACAAGGATGGTGAGAGCACTCACAGAGCACTACCAGGGCTGCTGTGGACTATTCTTTGCATTCGTGGGCAAAATGTTAAGGCAAAGGGTCTGGTACATGGGAAGCTTCACAAACGCTATCCTTACAGCTGACAATGAGACCTGCCTCCACACTGTCCACACTGTCCTCTTAGGAGAGGAGAAGAGGGAGGCCACGCGGTAAGATGAAGCCCAACCCACGCCTGCCTGCTGGCTCCAATACCACAGCAGGGCTCTATTTGGGCCCTCTGGGAGGCAGAGGCCCATGATGCCCCAGGGGCCTTGACCATCTGCCTGCAGAACCCAGGGAAGGGCCTCAGGTGCCCTGGAAGAACAGCTGGACTGTGTGTGTGTGTGTGTGTGTGTGTGTCCATGTCTTTGTGTGTTTTTGTGTGTCTGTGTCCATGTGTCTCTATGTGTCTGTGTGTATGGCCGTATATGCGCATCCATGTATATCTGTGTGTATCCATGTTTGTGTTTGTGTGTGCATGTTGGCAGGGCTGTGACTTCAGGCCCAGCAGCATGAGGCAGTGCAGGTCCAGCAGGGCAGCCTTCCCCACACTAATGCCCCATAGGTGTCCAGCTTGGTTGGACAGGGTAGGAGGGGGAAGAAACAGCTATAGTCCCCCAGCTCTGCACAACTTCAAGAGTGGCCTGGGCATGGAGCCCTAAAGCCCCTTTCAGAGGGAGAGGGCTACACGCAGGAGCACGTACGTAACAAGGCACCCACTCCCGGGCTGCCCCGGTGACCACCAGAACAGACACACTTGAGCACAGAGCCCTAGACTCCCAGAGCCAGATGGCCCCCACACGGGTGTGGACACTGAGGCTGGTATCATTGGGCCTGGCCCTCCTGAGAGTGCAGCTTCCCCTCAGGGAGACCTGGAGACTCCCACCCAACCCGTCAGCCCAGGAATGAGCCAACCCAGGAGCAAACCCAGTCCTGGGGAGAAGGCAGTGCAGCTTATGGTCTCCATGCACGTGAGTCCACGCCAGAAATGAATCATATCATTATGGCAGGATTAGAAGTTAGAAATCGCTGTGCACTCACACATATTTAATAAGGTCAGAAGCAGCAAGCAGCAGGCAGCCCAGCGCGCAAGGCCACAGAGCCCCCATGTCCTCCCTTGAATCCACAGCAGAGGCCCCTAGAACAGGGAGGGTGCCGACCAGGCCCAGCCAGGCCGGGCAAGTGTCTCCTGCTGTGACTTCCTTCCCCTGGACACCACAAGTCTACTCACCCTGCCTCCCCACTTCCCAGGGCCCACCTGCTGAGGGCTGTTCCCAAGTCCTCCCCACCACGTACCCCTCAAGGTAAGATTCACTCCCCCAGGACTCTCTGCTTAAAAGTGAATGGGGCAATCGATTGTACTTCCCACAACCATTTATGCACTATTAATCTGCTACACTCCCTGGTGACATGCCTAGGTGACAAATACAGACAAAGAGGCCTAAAAAGCTCCTAGGGAATGAACTTCATGGGGAAACTCCAACTGTAGGGCAGGCTGGGGGGCCATGTTTCACCCGATGCAGAGTCAGCACAGAGACCCTGCCAACAGGGGTCAGGCAGGGGAGATTAGGACAAGCCACCCTGCCACCTCTCCCTGCCTCCAGGGCCACCTAAGCACCACCCACTCACCACCCTGGATGCCAGCCTTGTCCTCGCAGCTGCAGGGTTGCCTTGGTCTACAGCGAGGCCTCCCTGTCCTGAGCTCTTGGGGGCCCTCAGCCATCTCCTGGGTCTCAGCCTCAATTGCCCATCCCTGCACATGTGCCAGGGGCCTCCACCTAAGTGCTCAAGTGTGCACATGCTGCAGTCCCAGGCAAGCTCCTTGAGGGCCAGTGGCATGTCTTTCAGGTTGTCCCCCGCACATACAGTAACCCTGGACATGCATCTATGTAGAATGCAACTACTCTCTCTCCTCTACCAGCTGACCTTCCCCTACTCCACTGCTTCACTCATCCTTTCCACAACATTTCACGGAGCCCTTGCCACGCACCAAGCACTATCCTGGACTCTAGGGAGGTGGCAGTGAACAAGACAGATCAGCTCAGCCCCAGAGAGTTCAGGGAGAAAGATACTCACAGCTCCGTGGACCTGGACAGGATGGCAGACAGGGTGAGCAGGATGCATCCATAGGGGCCCACTTCAAACTGGGAGGGGAGAGAAAAATGAGCTCCATGCCATCAGCACCTCCCTCTTCCCAGCCCCACACCTCTGTGGGAGCCACACCCCAGGGAGCAGCCTTCCCTGAGCCAACTGCCTCCAGCCCAGCCCTGGGGTTGCTGGGCAGCCCAAGGGCTGACCTCCTAAAGGACAGGGCATTGGAACAGCCCAAATGACAACGGCAGCAGAGTCAGGGTGATGCAGGAGCCACCACAGAGAGCAACAGTGACCTTGGAGTCCTCGAAACTCATGAGGCAGCAACAGTCATGGACAGCTCCATTATGGTACAAGTGTCTTATGGGCATGATCACATTGAACACTCTAACAGGCCTGGGGAACAATACTATGATTACTGCCCTCTAGCATATGTGCAACTGAGGCTCAGAAACTGAGTGAGCTGCCTGATGCCACACAGCTTGTCAGCAGCACACTGGGACTCCAGGGGGCTATAATTCCAGCGGAGAGCAGGTATGGAGCAGAGTCAGGATCCAGTGAGGCAAAGGAGGAGGCCATGTAGATTCATGTCTTCAAAAAAAATTTTTTTTGGATATTTTAAAATATCAACATTTTGGCATTTTGTTCTTTGCGGATTTTTCTGATTAACTTTGATTTTTAAAAAAGATAGTTTTTGCTAATATCTGAGTTTTTTGGCACTCCCTTAGATTTTGCATCCAAAATAAGTATTCCTCCCAACTCTGGTTTGGAGCCCATGTCCTGGGGCCTAACTAATTTACATCCTCCCTCTGCCACTCTTTGCTATGAGACCATGAAAACATTCCTGGACTCCTCTATCCTCAGTCTCCTCATCTGTAAAAGGAAGGTAATAATCACAGCCCCTACCCTCATCAAGTTGTCCTTTTAAAGCACTTCAAACAGGGCCTGGCACCTGTGTTAGCTGTCAGCACAAAGCTGGCTGTGCACTGCCCATCCGTCCAGCGAGCCTACTGGTACGGACCGTATCACTTCTGCTGCCTGGGGAACACCATCCTCAACTGCAAGTCAGTGTGAAGGCCTCACCCTCCCCACTTTGGAAACCATGAACTGTGACTGAAGACACTGCCTGTTATAATAGTGTTCCTTATGTATAATCACATTTTGGACTTAAAATCAGAAGAAAAAAAAAATCCTAACTTGTTTCTCCTGGAACAGATAACGAAAGTTATAAAACTTATCATGTTTACATTTTTGCCTTGGCTGCCAGGAAGTTCAAAGCCAAATATAGTGTCCTATGGTTACTACTGGAGCTCAAGCTTCTGATAAAATTAGCTTTTCTTTTCCTCAAAATATACTCTTCATTTTCATCCAGGAATTCACTTGGTCAATTAGTCATTTAAAAAAATGTACTGGTGAAATTTCTGTGCCAAGAGGATGCTCCTGGCTAAGGCTGTACTTGTGAGCAAGGTGGATAGGGATCTCTCCTCTTGGGGAAGTAATTCAGGGAAGCAAAAACAATAAGCAACTTGAAAAGGCTGGGAGGAGGGGTTCTGCCACAACAGAAATGCAGGCTCCTTCGGAAACACACAGGGAGGGCCTTCAACACAGACTTCGAGCTTGGGGAGAAAGTATGAAGGAAGGCTTTCTGGAGAAAGTGATGTCGGAACAGAAACCCAGAGGACAGGCAGGAATCAGCAAAGTGAAGGCTGCTCCAGACAAGAGGAGAAGCACACACAAAGGCCCGCAGGCAAGAGAGGGCAAGCTGACCACACGGGAAGCACAGCAGAGCCCTGAGGACATCATTTTCTTTTAAAAGCAACTTTAAACCTTTTTTTAGAAGTAGGAATGGAATGAATGAATCAACAACAATCTTAAATCAACCTCGTCTTAATCCTGTGATCTCAGGCCAGCCACTTCATTTCTGCTGCCCTCAGTTTCCTCTGTGCAAAACAAGAACAACAGTGAAGACCCACCTGGCCTATTTCCTTGGCTTACGGCGGACATTCTATAAGAGCATGTCTGTGGAAGTGCTCTGACAACTGAAGAGTAGTGCTGATGTCTCCCCCTGCACAGGGGGCCACCAACCCCTTGTCCCAGCTCTGCACACTGCCTAGGGAAGTCGTGAAGCTCTGAGTCTCAGTGTCCCTTTCCAAAGAAAGCCTAATCAGCCACAAATTTCCATCTCCCCTTGGAAAAGTCACAAAGTATTCTTGGTCTTGGTTTCCTCTTCTGGAATTCTTGCCTACTTCTACCATGGATGTATATGCTGCCCTGGGGCAGCCGCAGTACTTTCTTGGTCTGTGGTCTATTTTCCCTTCTGCCATGCCCGTAATGCATACCTACCTGCAACGAAGTAATGGACACAGAAGCCCACTCTAAGCCCCAACTCTGGGTAAATCTGGGGAACTATTATTACTGTTTATGCCAGCATTTCCCCTAGTCCTAGGAACACCCTCAAGGAGACCCTCACCCCCACCCTGAGCCCTGGACACGCCTCTCTGCAGAGGGTGGGGAAGAACACTGCTTGAAGCTCCTTGCGCTTACTGGAACACAACTAAACGGCACCAATATTCCATTTTGTTTTTTTAAATTTTATTACAATTATCTCATCAAATTCAAGCTGCCAAGACATGGGAGGCCACAGGGCAATATGCCTGCATTGAAAGGCAAGGTCAGGCAGGGTAATTGGCCTGGAAACTGCCATCAGGGTCTAGAAAAACATCTGGTGCCACTTGGGAAGAAGAAGCCATTCTTCCAGCACTGCTCTGCACTCCACAGAGACCTGAGTCCACCAAGGAACTCCGATGGGAGGCAGAGGTGGGGGCATCCTCCAGCTGGCCAGGGGCCTGCCAGACACCTTGCCCAGAGGGCAAGCAGTAATGAAAACACAGCAAGAAGGCTATTTATTTTGGGCAGAGATGGCTTGGTGTACATTTCCAGGCCTGGCACGAGTAACTCCTCTTAGGCCCAGGCCATGAAAAATGAATTTGGTGAGGGCACTGCTGAGGCAGCTCAACTGCTTCCAGCAAAAACAAATTAAACTGCAGGGGGAGAACTGCCTACCAGAGTGAGGAGGGCCGAACATTGATCGCCTGTACTGAGGACCAAAGCCAGGCGAGGAGGGAATGGCTTTGAGTCCAGAGGCATCTCTGAAAGAGGAGGCCCCTCACCCTGTTGCAGACCGTACTCTCTGAACCTTCCACAATTCCCTGTCTTGGTTAGGCTTCATCAAAGCCCTGGGGTACAGGCTAAGGGGGAGGCCCCATCTCATAGACAAGGATGCAGAGGTCCTGGTGCTGAGGGGCCACCCCAGTCCATCTGTGGGCAGCTACAGGCCTCAGGATCTGTGGTCATTTGAGCAATCACCCTCGGGCTCCACCCTGGCCCCTGAAGCCTCACCAGTCACTTCCTTTTCTTGGCCCTGGTGGTTCCATGCTCTGCTTTAGCTGACAGTGTAACCAGCTGCCCCCATTCCTGGCCACCCTGGCTAGATCCCACACACGAATGCCATTAGGCTCTGCTCATCTCTCCTGTGACTGCTGCACTCTCATGATGGTCTGCATCAACAGCAGGTCCCCTTCTGGTTCAGACTGCCTGGTACTGCATTTGGAAGACACCCTTCTCCACGTGTTTCAGGTTCTTCTTTGAGGACCACCCTTAGACGATGAAGAGCTGGAAGCTACCTGACAACTGCTCCACCTTCCATTTTCCAGATGAGGAAACTGAGACCCAGTGACTTCCCCAAGGCCATATATGACAAAGGAATAAGCCAGAAGAAGCCCCCAGGCCCCTGCTCCAGGCCTCCCCTGCCAAGGCCAGGCAGTGGATGCATCGCAGCAATAGACGGCCTGCTGGATGACCCCAGTGAAAAACCAGAGTGGGGGACAGGTGACAAGGGATAGACAGCCTGGGGCTCCCGATGCCTCGGCCAGCACTTCCCCTCCCATGTGCCTGGACAGAGCAACCCACGTAGAAAAGGAGCCATCCTAATCCATACTTTTGGGAGGGGCCCCGAGGCCTCTGTCTCGGCTAGGGGTGAAAGCACTTCAGGTGGATTGCACCTCCGGTGACTTCACCTGCCTCTTCTTGTTCTTAGGGCAGGCCCCACTGTCCACCCAAGGGGCAGCTGGTGCTGTCAGGGCCTGGTCATTTCCCAGGGCTGTGCACAGGCCTCCGGGGTTTTTGGGAAAGTTCTGCAGAAGGCAGTCTTGACAGCAGGAGCTTTAGTCCTGGTCTGATTTCCAGCAAGTTCTCCCACGCTCTCGCTTACCACCAAACCCTCTAGGTGCCTTCCTGGGGCCGAAAAGAGCAGCTCCCACATCCAGAAGGCCAAAGGAAAGGCAAGGGGAGGCTCAGGGACCAGCTTGCACACCAGGAGAGAAAGGTCTGTGTTCTTCCTCTGCTTCGATTCTGACACACAGATGTCAGAATTGTGAGGCCTCACAGTGGGGGCCTCAGAGGTCGCCGGTCTCCTGGCCTTAGCTCATGCCACACCTGCCTTCTGTAATGCTTCCCTCTCACTTCTGTATGTCTACAAGGAGCCCATCTCAAGGCTGTCCTTAGAGCATCACTACAACGGCAATGGTAGTGTCAACAACAGAAGCTAACAACTACTGAAAACATCAAGCACGGCCCAGCTGCCCTACCATGCTAAAGCACGCACTGTTCTTACCCACATTTTACAAGTGGGGAAACTGAGGTACAGAAGGATTCAGTAAGTTGCCTGAGGTCATGGAGCTATTGAAGGGTGAATCTGAATTGAAAGCTAGGCCAACCGGCTCCAGAGACCACGTTCTTTACCCGTGGAGTGTGCAGCCCCTCCTCACAGAGCCTGTGATGCCTCAGCTCTGCGGTGACTTCCTGGAGCCCTGGAGATCTGCTGTCATCTGGCCCTGGCCATGCCCCACCCAGCTCATGGCCAGGAGTGGATGTATAGCTCTCCCTTGGCAGACAGGGGGATCCAGAGCCCCCACCTAGGCCTGCCACCCCATGGACACCAATCAAGGTGTGCATCACACAGTGCAAGCCCTCCAACCCACCAGGAAGCCACTTTCTGGTCACTGCACCAGCTGGTCCCAGGACCCACTCCACCAACAAAGAGCTCCTGTGTTCCAGAGGCACTGCTTCCACTCCGACAGAGAGAAAGCTCTGATGACCTCCATCAAACAGCTGCTTCTTCTGTATCCTGAACCCACCTGCCCAGCTCTGCTGTTGGTAGCCCTGGCTGTGGCGGCTCCCTGTGCCCTGCCTCCAGGACCAGCCCTCAAGGATGCAACGGCAGGAGCCAGATTCCTTGCCCCAAGCCCATTCTCCTCAGCCCCCAACCCAGGGGCCAGCATGACTCCTTCCCAGCTTCCTCGCCACCCCGGGATGGGATGACAGGAAGAACAACTCCAGTTCCACAATGAAACAGAAGGCTTGGTGATGCATATCCCATGAGAGTAAGGCACCGTTCATACCTGATGAATGCTTTGTTGAAGGAAAGTC
Source organism: Alouatta palliata (assembly GCA_004027835.1). Classification (NCBI taxonomy): domain Eukaryota; kingdom Metazoa; phylum Chordata; class Mammalia; order Primates; family Atelidae; genus Alouatta; species Alouatta palliata. The sequence goes on from PVKV010002434.1 coordinate 128,109, forward strand.
ACCAGGTCCTCATAGCAGGCCAAACTGTGGAGTGTGAGCTGAGAAGACACAAACATGCAGGGTGAGTGGCCCAAGCCCCGTGCAGTGCCCCATCCTGAATTAGCTTCTGCTCCCTGGCTTCAGCAGCTACAAAATCCCACTTGGGAATGTCCCTTCGTCAGAGAGCGGTGTCCCCAAGTTGGGGCTGAGCGGCACGGCCATACCTGTGTGTGACTGAAAGGCTGACTGGCACCGCTGGAGTCGCCGGGGTTCAGGTGGCCCTGCTGCAGCCCTGGGTCTGAGACCCCAGAATTCCAGCATCCTGTGTGGCCCCAACAGGGGAGGGCTGCACCCCATGGGCCAGTCACTGATATCAGAAAGGAGGCTGGCAGGGAGGTGGATGAGGCAGGGGCCACATCCAGATCACAATAGCTAGGCCAGGTGGAAGCCAACAGGCCCTGTCCTGAGTTCAGTGGGAACCCCTTTGCAGGCCAGGAAAAAACAATTCAAGAGAAAACATTCGGCAACGCTAGACCCGTAATTAGGGTAACAGGGCAACACATGCCCAAACTGAGGTCAAATGAAACTAATTAGTTAAAACAAAAATTCTCAGTGAAGAGGCTGGCAGAGGTAGCTGAAAAACTTCACTGTTTTTATATTTTCCAAAATACAAAAACGTATGTCTCTCATTTTTTCCCCGACTGTGTGTGACTTAGATCTGGCTTTATGGCTAGTGTTCCATGCTATTAAAGCTCCTCCCCACATTCTAACTTTCTCTCCCTTTCCTTACCACCCCTGCCCCACCCCCTCCCACAATAATCCTGGAGCAGATGCTAAAGAAAGAGGAAGAGGGACACAGAGAAGCCCGGGGCTTAACCAAAAGGCATTCCGTACAAACTTCAGCTCTGCACACCCTCGAGGGGACAGGGAGCCAGTCAGCCTTTTGGCCGTAAAGCCAACTCTAGCAGAAGCCCATCCCCAAAGCCACCCCAGTCTGTCCCGACTCTAATTCCAGGACTAGGATTCCTGGGACCTGGGCTGCAGGAAGGCCAGCCTGTCCTCGGCTGAGAAAGGATTTACTTATATGAAAGGAGAGGGTCCCCAAACAAAGCCAAAGGTTACGTGATAATTTTCCAGAAACCCGTACTGTTTCTAAGACTCCATCTGCTTTGTATTTCCCTGCTGGACTGAACTGCTGTGTTCTCGAAGCCCTAAAAAGGAAAGGAAGGTGCATTAGTCCTCCGCGTGGAGAGAAGGCGTGCCCTCCAGCCGGGGCAAAACCACATGTGTCATTAAATAAGGACAAATAAGAAGGTGGCTCCAGAGAGAAAATGGAGCCAAGAGTTTCTCGTTTTTCCCCACTTTGAACTTACCCACGAGGCTGGGCCCAGAGAACTCCAATAGCAGGACTTAAAAGAAAAAAAAAAAAATGGAAAAAAGACCGCAAAGGGAAAGCTTGGAATAACCAAACCTACACCCAAGCTCTGGCAGTAGGAAGTCTGACTCTCACCCCTAAGTGACAAATGTGTTTCCAGACTGCGGAATGCGGATGTGCCCCTCGTTTTCACTGACGGGAGGAGCTCCAGCCTCCGTCCTCTTTGAGGCTCCCCCAGGGTGTGCAGTCCCCAGGGGTGTGCAGCCCAAGGTATCAGGGAACAGGAGCCGGGTTTGGGGCCCAGTGCTCCTTTAGTGGCTGTGTACCCTTGGACCCACCACCCTCCTTCTCCTTGCTTCCATTTCCTAATCCGTAAGACAGGCAGCAACTGAATTCCTGCCCCACCTGTTCTCAGGGTTGCCCTGCAGATCCTAAGGGCCGGGGTTAGTAAGTTAACTGGAAGGTGAGCACCAAAGACAAGTGATAGTAATAATAACAAAAATAAATAATGATATCTAACATGTGGAGCTTATGTGCCAGACACATTTGACGTTTATAATTATCAGCTATTCATATTGACAAAATGATTTAAACTGATACTCATATTTATTATACATCATTTCTTTATACTGACTCATTTAGGTCTCACAACCATCCAAGTAAGTCATCATTCTTATCATCCCCATTTTCCAGATGAGTAAACAGAGAGGTTGCATCAGTTGCCCAATGTCACACAGCCAACAAGCAACAGCATGGGAGGTCTGAGCTAAGAGTCCCTTCTCTGAAGCACTATGCTACAGTGACCAATGTACCCCCAGAGTATGGTCTTTGGCCCCAAAAGTTAACTCCTTTACTACAGCTTAGCCTCACAACTGGGACAGTGATGCTTCTACTCTGACGAGTCAGGCTGAAGAGCCAGCAAACCTTGACTCTGGGTTATGTGGGTAGAATGGGGCCAGCGGTGAAGATACCGTGCAGGTCAGGGCAATTGGGTGCAGGGCCTGGGCTCCATCTCACCTCCCTGAGTCGTCATCTTTATGGGATGGGTACCCAAGTAACAGAGCAAAGGGCAGTGTGCTCTGGGGACTGGGAAGAGCAGTACAGTGGGGTTAGGACTGGCTCAACCTGAGGGGCTGTTTCTCGGGGCCTCCAGATCAGAGACTATAGAGAAGAGCTGGCCACTGGGGTCAGAGGCTTCCTTAGAGGGGTAACTCCAGAGCCCCTCAGAAGGAAGGCAGGGCAGACATACCATGCCTTCTGACATGAGAACCGGAGCCCAGAGAGGGAATCACAGGGCCGCATAGAAGGCCAGGGCTCTCCCTGAGTCTGGGGCTGCCCAGCACATCAGGCTGGCTTGCAGGGCTCATCCCAGCACATGGCACAGGGTGGGTATTGGAAGGACCCCAGGACAGGAGCGCACACGGTCAGCTTGTCTGCAACTGGCAGCAGACAACCAGCCACGGCAACACAGCCCTCAGAACCACTTACAATGCGACCACGGCTCTCTCTCGGCCCCCTGCCCGCCACACAATGTCTGCGAGGGCCAGGGTGAGGCAGCGGGTCCGGTGAGCATCTGAAGGCTGCAGCCCCCTGTGGACAAAAGGAAGGCATTTTATACCCATGTGGACACAAGGCTCAGATGATACAGCTCTGCTTAGTGTGGTTAGTCAGCCCCCTCTGCAGATGGCCTGTCCTTTCCCTTGCCCACAGGGGGGCCACCTGCAGCCCAGGAGCTCCAAGGCAAAGCCCAGGGAGGAGGAGTCTCCACAGCTGAAGGTCAAAGAAGATACCTTCGGCTGGGGGCCCCAGGTAGGGCTGGAGAAGGAGGCGGCAGAGGAAAGGGCCCACAAGAGCAAACGGGGCTCTGCAGGCTTGGTGGGGCCCAGAATTGTGTGTGAGAAGGGGCCATGAGTTCTAACAGGGGCCAGGAGGCCCAGCCAGCAATGCTCAGGAATGCCTGCCATCTCAGGACCCTGCCCAGGTCCTGACCATGCCCGCCTCCAAGCCCCTGGAGACAACAGCATATACAGGCAGGTGCTCTTCACTCCCAGGGCCAAGGTGACAGCAGCCTCACTTGCTGGACACTTAGACATAGGGTGTAAGGATGAGTGACAGGACAGATTCAAGGATGAGCTCTGTTTTAAGTGGGCACACGGTGGTGCCACCAGGTGAAATAAGGACCATGTGGCCGGGAAGAGGTAGCTGGAGATAGAAGATAATGAGTTGCACTTCAGACTTTCTGAGTTTGAAATGCACTTGGATCTTTGGATAAGGCTGTCAGACAAGTAGAAAGCCCAAGAAAGTGGCTGGGGCTGGGCATAGATTTTCCAGAGAGACAGAGAATGAGGAAAGGCAGAGACAGTGGCCAAGGGTGGAACCCTGTGGAACTCTAAGGAATCAGGGGGGAGGCAGAGGAGGAAGGGTCAGAGGGCTAGGGGCAGAATGAGGAGAGAATGCCGTGTCACAGTCTTATGAGCAAAAGGGTTTTAAGTGGACAGGCAGTCAGCTGTATCAAACATGGCAGAGACCTCTCTCCAATAAAAATGGTCACTAAGAGGTCCCTGGTGCCTGAACGGAATGAGAGGGAAGGGAAACAGCCAAATACGCATATTTCTTTCCATTTCCCGTTCCCAGGACTCCTTCAAGCTATATTTCTAGCCTTGTCTCGGATTCTGCGAATTTTTTAAAAACTCACACAGAAGCTAGCTCGTCTCTCCCTAACAAATAAAAGGAGTCGATGAAGACCCTGCTAGGGGTCAAAGGAATACATCAGTCACCAAATAATTCCTGAGCTCCATGCTGAGCTGTGCTGGGGAGAGAAGGATACTGAAGTTCTTCCCTCCTCTCCAGGGCAGAAGAGAAACCAGGAGACCAGGACCCAGCCCACCACAGTGGGCAGCATGTGGCCCGGTGCCTGGGACACACAGCCAGTGACCCACACCCAGGCTGCTGCGGTCCAATCACTTTAAGAGTTGACAGAATACAGCGGCCCCTCAGTTTCCTCATCTGCAAACTGGCAATGACCTCTGTACCTCCCTCATAGCTTTAAACAAGATGTTTGTAAGGTCCATGGCCCAGTGCCTGGCACGTGGTGACTATTCAGTCAGTGGTGCCTATCACTGCTGTCCTTATGAAAACATCAAGTCCCCACTTGGGCCATGTCAAGGGGAAAGTGGATCTCTAACATCTAATATGAAAGTGACACCAAGCCTCTGACACTGGAAATCCTTTAAATCCAATGAGACAAGTAACAAGCACTTAAGCACTTAAGAAAACAAAACATTGACTGCCTGACACGTCTTTGGCCTCAGGAAGCCCATCGTGTTTCTAGGAGGAAACAGCTACCAAGCGTTCACCGAACCGGACGCCCCAGCTGCTGGGAGCGCTGGCCCGGGTCACAGTTCATTATGAAAACAACGATGAGAAAACATTGCTCTAGATTTCAGGAGAGCCCACGCCAAGTACTAAGGGGACCCTGGAAAGCAGAGCTTAACGGAAAAAGAAGAAAGGACTGGACTCAGAACCCACAATGTGACTCTATCACCCCCACCGCTCCTGCTTCATGCCCTGCTCTCATATAAATGATGGCCATGTACTGTCAACTGCACATCCTGAGTACCTCATGCCCACCCTCCCCCTGCCGTGTGGCCCAGGCCAGGGTGCTCTGCGCTTAGCTCAGCTGTTACAGCCAGTGCCCCACCAGCATTTTGCTCCATCTCACCCCTGTGTCCAATCACCACTGCACATATGCATGGGGTGGGGGTGGGGGCGTGTCTTCCTACAACACAGGTGTGACCAGTGTTCTCCAGCATGGATAGATGCTATAAAAAATCATGCCTGGAGTGTTGTTTCTAGCTAGAACACACCTATGCTGGCAAAGCTCCATTTCTGGAAGTAAGCAGACCCCTTTCAAACACTTCTACACTAACTTACTGAGGCAGGTAATTCTCAGTTGGAAGCTTCTCAGTGTAGCAACAAGTAAGATTTTAAAAGCCAACACTGGCCAGGTGCAGTGGTGATTCATGTCTGTAATCCCAGCACTTTGGGAGTACCCCAGTGGGAGGATTGCTTGAGGCCAGGAGTTCGAGAACAGCCTGCGCAACATAGTGAGGCTCCATTTAGAAAAATTAAAAAAAAAAAAAAAAAAAAAAGCCAGGTTTGGTGGCACGTGCAGTCCCAGCTACTCAGGAGGCTGAGGCAGGAGGATCACCTGAGCCCAGGAGTTAGAGGCTGAAGTGGGCCACGATCATACCACTGCATTCCAGCCCTGTCTCTTAAAAAAAAAAAAAAAAAAAAAAAAAAGAGGTTTGAAAAGCCAACATATATAGAGTATCAATGTACCAGACTGTTATAAGCTCTTTCCATGTGTTATTTCATCAAATTGTTAAAACAACCCTATGAGCAAGGTACTATTATATCCTCTTCTTAAAATGGGAAAACTGCGTCATGGAGATAGGGTGATTTATCCAGATCACACAGTAAAACCTGGAAAAAATAAACATTGAGGAAGGAAGGAGAGCTTGGGCAAGTAGAACCAACTGTCCTGGGCACCTGGTTTCAGGAACCAGCCTCCCTTTGCCTTTGACCCTATCTTTTCAGCACTATGTAATACAATCAAGAGATCTTGCTCTTGGGTGAGGCCTGTCCCCTGGTCCTACAGGCTCTGCTTATAGCTCCTCTGAACCACCACATCTCCAAGCACAAGTCCTCACTCTTTTTCTTTGGCTTCCAGTTAGTGACTCTGCCAGTCTCTCTCTTCTTCCCTTGGGCCTTCTCTGTCTTTCTCTTTTGAGACACAGTTTCCTAGAAAACTCAGTGGAGTTGGAAAAAGTACAGTGGTCAGACAGTTAAGAGGCCTGGGCTGGATTTCTGACTCACAGGTTCTGGGGAAACCTTTGTCTTCCCTGGCCTTTGTTTCCCCACCCACCCACAAATGCAGGCACTGGGTCAGATGCCCCAAAGCATCATTCCAACCCTGCCATTCTGTCATTTAACCCAGGAGTCCCCCACCCCCAGGCCACAGACTGGCACTGGTCTGTGGCCTGTTAGGAACCAGGCCACACAGCAGGAGGTGAGAAGCGGGCGAGCCAGTGAAGCTTCGCTCCGCCTGCTGTCAGATCAGCAGCGGCATTAGACTCTCATGGGAGCAGGAACCCTACTGTGAACTGTGCACGCAAGGGATCTAGGTCTCGAGCTCCTTATGAGAATCTAATGATAAATGCAATGCGCTTGAATCATACCGAAACCATCCCACCTCCACCTCCAGTCCATGGAGAAACTGTCTTCCACAAAACCAGTCCCTGGTGCCAAAAAAGGCTGGGCACCACTGATTTAAACCACCTCAGATTAGCCAGGGCCGTATGTGCCTGAATGAGAACCTGTACCCATAGATGCCGACGGGGGAAGGAGGCACGCATCTGAATCACCCAGATCTTTACCAGCTAGCGCAGCAGAAACCCAGGTGACAAAGAGGTCTGCATTTCCTGATCAGTCAGACTCCTCCCAGGAGGCTGGCAGCTGGCCAGGCTCTCAAACCAAGAGAGGTTTCTTTAAGAGTCAAATTCCTCACAGGAGAAGTGCAGGAAAAAGACATTTAGCTAGAGATAAGGGAAATAAATTATCTTGAGGGAATAATACATCCTGCTTTTATCTAAAATTCCCAAGTGTTTCAGAGGAAAGATGTTTCTACCCTAACTTTCTCAAAATAGCCTCACCTGTCCACTGTGATGTGCCCATGGAGCCATGTACGGAGTCTACAGACAATCTGGCAGAGCCCTCTCTGCTCCCTCTCAGGGTCAAAAGCTGCAACAGTGGGTAGAAAGACTGGCCTGGGGCTGCACGACCATGGATTCTGTTACCAGTGGCCACGGGCAACCACCCCTCCTTCTCTGGGCCTCGAATTCCCCAATTTCAGAGGGGAAGTGGAAGTGAGAGGAGGACTTCCTGGACTCCCCGAATCTCAGATCTGCACCCGCCTCTGAGGGCTGTTCCTGGCCTGTGGCTCTCTCCAGGCCTTCAAGGGGATCAAGAGCTCTTCATCTCTTTCTGTGAGCCGAGCCAACACAGCACCTTCTCAAGTGGAAAAACACCAAGTCCTGTCGCCCAGATCCGTCCTTCCCGACTGAGGACAGGCCGGCTGCTGGCCTGATGGAATGAGTCTTAACGAAGCCAGACAGTCCTGCAGAAAAAACACCACAGCTGCCAAGATGCCTTTTTTTCAGCGTGACTTCCCTGGAGGGTACGATCCCATCCTCCATCCTCCGTTAGTTTGCACGAAACCATTTCCCTATCAGTGGTGGGGGGCAACATCTGAGGTGGGGCCTCCAGGACCCAGGGAGACCCTGAACACAGGCAGGAAAGTACAGGGACTCCCTCTGGGCCCACTGGGCATGAGCTCCCCAGGGCCCCAGAGTAATGGCAGCTGATGGCAGGTCTCATGGTGTTCCTGAAGAGAACAGAGGAGCCTGCCTTTTTTTTTGTTTAAGCTGGATCATGTCTAAAATCCTAGAATTTCAGAGTCAAAAGGGAGTGCTAAAGCCTCACACCCAACCATGCACACATGGCTTTTGAAGGAACATCAATAACAGTCAATCAATGTAAAACTATGTAAGTCAATGAAACCAAGGAGCTGGGAACTGAGAGAGGTTCCTACCCATATGGCCCAGTGTTTCCCTTTGCTCGCACGGGGCATGGCTTCATGGGTGTTTGCTCTGTCGCTCTCTGTCGTGTGGGGCAGGGACTCCGTGGGTGTTGCTCCCTACCTCACGGGGAAGGGGCTCCATGGGTGTTTGCTATGTTGCTCTCTGTACTCTTCTGTGTTCCTCTTTTCTAACTTAAAGGCAAAAAGAAGGTTCCACCGAGAAGCCATTCATGAACAGAGACAAGGAGTCTGTATGGGTATCCAGCGATGGAAGTCTAGAACTCAGAACCCTCAGCCTCCCTCCTGGCCTTCCTGGGCCCCCACTGCACCACGTCTCTTGCACGGCACAGCAGCACAGTGTGACACAGGGGCACCAGATGCCAGTCTTGGTTCTGCCAGGGATGCCGGATGTGACCCTGAATAGGCATCTTTCCCTCTCTGGGCCTCAGTTTCCCCATTTGTACCATGGCAGGCTGAGTTTGATGGCCCTATTCACTTGTGGAGCCCTTGAAGATTTACAAAGGACTTTGCATTTTCTTACTGAGTCCAATTTAGGCAGGTAAGAGATGACTATTCCTAGTTCACAAACGGACAAAGTGAGGCCCTGTTTCCCCACAACCATAATCCAGGTCCTGACCTGGTCCTGTACTCTCTCCAGCACCCTTCCCTTCCCCCAGGGCAGCTGAGGGGCACAGTGCCAGGCATTCCCCCTTCCAGCCTGGGCACCAACATTTACAGGCTAGACACCCACCCACACGGCAAGGACGACCTTCTGCAGCCTCTGACCTACAGGTCCTTGGTAAAGCAGTGACACGGACTCCACCTCCCTTCTCTTCTCTTCTCCAGGCCCCAGACAACAGGCCCTCGCTCCCTGGTCTTTCCCATCTTTGCTTGATGGAAGCTCTAGCCTGTCCTCAGGAGGGTTCTTCCTCCCCAACCCCTATCTACCTTCGATCCAAGGCAGGATCAGGGCAGCAGAGTGGGAGGAGGAGACTGGGGTGGAAGGTCTGGGGAGGGCATCTGGTGCCTGATGCCCAGGGCCCACCGCCAGGAGGCGGCGAGTCCTCACTGGGGTCACGGAGGAGGCCTCTGTACCTCCCCAGCTTGTCTCCCTGCAACACCTTGGAGTCCCCTGAGACTTTTTCAGCGGGCTCCATAACTGAGCCAAGCTCCCCACTCCTCCCTCTCGGCTGAGTCTGAAGAATGTCCCCTGAGGCCTGCTAGGAAGTCTATGGGAGCAGGAAGTCAGACTGCTTCACTCAACCTGCACAGCACAGCACCACTGTGATAGGGGCAGCAGGCAGTGCAGGCTGCTAAAGGGTGGGCTACAAGCAGCACCCAGAATTGCAAGGCTCCAAACAAAGGTGAGGTCACTCCCACAGCATGAATTCTTCCAGGCTTGCTGGAGAAGGTAGTCATGGCCAGCAGGCCATGCTCTCCTGGCTGCCTGGCACAGACCTCCTCTGGTCCAGCCAGGCAGGATCCCCGGCACAGTTCAGCTCCTTGGCACCTAGCACACCCCCACATATGACGATTCCCAACAGGCCAGCAGCTCCTTCTTCCCTCTTCCTCTGCCCACCCCCAGGGCCCCAGGACCCACTGGGCTTCACCATCCTTGGCCTTACAGCTAGGAGGTGCCTGCCTGGCCAGCAACGATAGGTAGAAAACCTCACTCCTCCAGCTTAGCAGTTTTTTCTACCCAGAATTCCCCTTAGAATCCCAACCTGGATGACTTTTGCCTTCTAAGTCCTGGCTCCCCTCCCTGGTATGGAGAGCAGAGCTCGGCCCCCATGGATGTGGCCTGAGGGATACTAAGGCTCTCACATCCCCTTAGTGGGGTAGGGGTGGGGCAACAAAAAACCAAGTCTCCCTTGTGCCCTGAGCAGAGTCAGCCCTTATGGGAACGTACTTAAATGCCTTGTCCTGACTGTTGGCAAACCATCTGCAAGTTCCCCTAGAAGCCCATGTAAAGTTCAAAAGCAACTCTGAAGGAGCACTGGGCCAAAATGAGTTGAGAGACAATCTCCTCCAAGGCCAAGACTTGATCCAAGCAGCTGGCAGCACCCTAGGCCCCTCTGGCAGCCTGGCACTGACCTGCCACTACCCCAGGGCCCACCCTGCCCTTCCAAATGCTGCTCTAACCACTCTCAGCAACTCCCTGCTCCTCTCCCTGCCCACAGGCCTTTGGCCACATCTTGTTCTCTTTACTGGAATACCATTCCGCCTCCCCTCCCTGTTTGGATAACTCACTCATTTGTCCATGTGTTCACTCAACAAAAATTCTGAGTGCCTCTTCTGTGGACCAGGCACAGGGCTGGATGCCAGGGACCTGGCTGTGAACTAGCTCAGGAGGGTCCCTCTTCTCCTGGGGCTTGTGTTCTGCAGTGGGGTGGGTCATAGGTGGCGGCAGATGTGGACAGGTAACCACATTCATGAACAAGAGCACCAACTGGCAGTGGAGTTATGAGAAGCAGGGCCTGGGTTTCTCTTATTGGGGGAGGTCTGAGGAGGCCTCCACAAAGATGTGGCCTTTGTGCAATGAGAGGACCCAGCAGGCACAGCGCCTGAGCACAGAGCCTGAGGGCCCAGGAAGAAGTATGAGAATATTTGCCAGAAGGGGAAAAAGGTTTGAGGGGAAATGAGAGTGTGCAAGGATGTGCATGAAGGGGAGTCGGGGTTCTGTCCATCCTTCATATCTCCATAAGAGGAAAATGTCACTCCACCAGGAAGCCCGCCCTGAGCCCCTTCATGTCCAGGTGAACCTTAGCGTCCTCCATGTCCCCTGTAACCACCTGTCCCTGTCTGGCTCTCTTGTTCAACCGAAGGTGCCATGAGGGCACCTGTATTTGTCTTGTTCAGCCCCATATCCCTGTTAAGGACATGGTAAGCACACACTGTACATTTTTTTCAGTGCAAGGAAGGAAGGTAGGTAGGTAGGCAGGTGGGTGCATATGTGCTCAGTATCCCTGCACCCTCTGAGGGCAGCTAGCGGTTCTCACTTAGCAAAGTTCCACCCAGTCAGGAACATTCCTGAGCATACACGACTGTGTTGACCCCACCAGGGGGAGAGCTGATGGCAGGGTCTCTGCCCATGACATTCAAACCTCCCAGCCCTTTGTGGGGCTGAATTTCGAGAGCAGGCAGTGGGGCATGATCCTGTACAGAAAAGAGCCACTAAGGATGGATGTGAGACAAAGGGGAGGGGAAGCAGAGAGAAGAACACAGACAGGTGAGATCTTGCCAAGTAGGTATTATGCAGCTGTGTTTCTGATGAGCATCTTTGGTTTGAGAGGAAACGCCTTGATTATTACTGTGCAAAACCACTGGAAAAATTACAAGATGCCAAGCATGAAAAGCCACCTTCACTTGAACCCTATCTAAGGCAAAATCATCCATTTTGTTGAAATGTGTTTCACTGGAGGACCAAGCTTGGCTGGATGGCTCTCCCAGTGAACAGTGTCTTTCCCAGGAATACATGGGGAATGGGCCTTGCTGTCTGGGTAACACCTAGGCTTTTTAAAAAAGGTTCTCAAATGCTTATTTCAAAGAGCAAGTACCTTCAATAAAGTTCAGGAACTGGCAAGATTAAGCTATGGTTTTAAAATCCATTTAATTATTAATATAACTTCAGGGGAATGGGGGTAGCTGCTGGGCAGGAGCAGAGGATTCTTCTGGAGTACCAGAAATACTTAATCTAGGCTATGTGTTTATGAGTTTGTGGTTTTGTGATAATTCATTGAGCAGAACACATATAGTATAACTATTCTGTACACGTTATATTTTAACTAAAAAAATTTTTAACAAAAGGCCAATTGCCAGAAGTTCTGTAGCTCTGAGAGTGACTTGGTACAAGCTGGTAACCCGACCTGCAGGGAGGGAGAGAGGCAGGTCGCCTCCTTATGGAGGCCTCACCTACAGCCCCACCAGTGCTCTGCCAACTCTTTCATCTTGACACCAACGATGGTATGGGATTGGGGTTTTCTATCTGCCTCTCAACCTCATGGAGTGTTTCTGGAGAGGACAGAACTCATCACATTCTCCCCTGTATCACTTGTGCCTGCAGAGAGATGTTCCAGGAATGTGTGCTAAATGAATGAGAATGAGGTGCCCATGTGCAAACACTATGTGTGAAATGGAAACTGAATGGCTGCAGGGAGTGGACACGATGATCTGTGGGGCAGCCTGGAATGTGCGATTATGAATGTTGGCAGAGGGGAGACAGTATGGGGGAGGGAGGGGAGGCCTGGACTCAGTCAAAAGGTCAGCAGGTGACCTGGTGGGTGGAAAGGATTCGGGCAGCTTGCCATCTGAGGAGGGAGCCCCTTCCTGGGTGCAGCACCACTGATGAACCCTCCCCACTTTTAGAAACAAATGCGGACAAGTCCCCTTAACACTGGTCTGCGCAGGCCTTGTCAGCTAGATACCATTACCCTTTCCTTTCCTGACCTGCAAAAGACAGGAAATATCAGGGAACACACAAATGCTTCCTTGCTTGTTTTTTCTGGACACTCTGGAGAAGACCTGGGAAAAGAAGATATTGCCAAAATGAGCACGGACTTACCGAGCACAGTCGGCTTTGCTATCTCCTTCAAACAGGAGTTTCTGCAGGACACAGCCTTGGACAGCCGCCAGGACTCCACAAGGACCACCCTGCAAAGAATGACACCATTGCTGCCAGTGAGAACTGGCCCGGGGCAGAGTTCTTGGTTCCACCCAAACCCACCCCAGAACCCAAGTGATAGAGTACAGGGGCCCTGCCTTCTGCAAAGAAGGGCCTCTGAGGTGGTAACTGCTCGTACAACACACTGACCTTGGGTCACAGAGTGGGAGTGACAAGGCCCAGTGTCCACTCCTAGAGGAAGGGGCCAGTTGGTAGTCTGTCATGGGAGAAAAGTGACTCTTCATAACCAGTCAGCTGTGAAGCCAGGGACATCACCATAGGTTTTCCATCATCTAGGGAAATGTTTCTGTGTCTGTGGGTTGAGGGTGTTAATTGTCTACCCAGCCTTCAAGGTCCATCCTAAAGGGCTCCTCCTCCAAGAAGCCTTTCCTGACTATCTCAGCTGGCAGTGAGCCCCTTCGGCATCCTATGCTCAGGTGAACTCTGCACTCTCTTCTGCCCGGCCTGTGGCCTGCTTCAGCCCCGCATTAGGTGTGTCTCTGTCCTTTCCCATGCTGTAGTGCAGAGGCTCCTCGGGGAGCTCATCTCTGAAGGCATCACAGGGCGTAGCACAGGACCTGGCTCCTGGGACACATGGGCAAAGGCGGGTGGGACTGAACAACACAAACAGACCCCACCCAAATTTAAAGATGGTCCGAGTGGCAGGCTGGGGTGCTCATGAAGACCAGCAGAGCTTGGCCACGAGAGAGAGGGACAGAAATTGGTGGTCTTAGGGCTCAACCTCAGGCAATATGGGGCAGGGGAGGTTTCTGGGGCTTAAGAAACTGAACCTGACCAAGCTGCCCTGCTCATCTGCTGATTCTTAATCCTGGATTTAGCTTATCTTCTGCCCATGAGTATAATGTGGGAACTGTGTATAAGCCATGTTCTAAGCCTGTAACCACCGACCGCCGCTGGCCCAGCTTCTATTACATCCTCCTCTTTAAGCACTTGCTCCGCACACTTGGTCCCTCTGCTTCTCCCTGCAGCCCCTAGACTTTCATACTGCCTCCCCTTCATTCACACTGCCACCTGCCCAGAGTGCCCTTTCTCCAGCTCTACCTGCAAAATCCTGTGAATCTCTCAATGATCAGCCTAAAAAGGCCCCCCAATGGCCCCAAGCCGACTTAAGGCCTCCTCCCGCTCTCTCCTGCTGAGGATGCCAGCACCTGCACCACTCACAGCAAGTGCTCCTTAAATCTATGTTCAATCTGAACATCTCCAAAGCAGAGGGTCTTGTTCCCTAGCAATCACTCCACCAGCCACATGTGACATGCCTGCACCAAGTGACAACCCAGCACATGTGGGGCTGGCTGGCCCTGAATAGCACAGGAGTAACCAAAACTGGGAGGCACCCCCACCCTTATGTGTGATGGCCCAGCAGAAAGGTCCCAAGGAAACTTAGGAGCGACCTGCCTTGTTCTGCACAATGCCGTATTTTAACGAGGCTACGTTACTAAAGGAAAAACTCTGAAGTTTCCATTCTTCATTGAAACAGCAAAAGGTGGAACCAAACAGAAGGGTCTTTATTTCCTATAAAAAGAAGAGAGAGTTTTACTGGTTGTTTTAAAAGCAAGCAACAATACAGTGCTCAGCATGCATATTGCTCCACAAGTTTTTATTGAATTCCAGCAGGGAAGTCCATTTTCCAGCATGGTTAGTCTCTTTTCTTTTTATTTTTCAAGCTCATTTTCTTATATTTGAGGAAAGAGAAACTCAATCCTGAGGGTCTTACCTCTGGAACATCTTTAAACCAAGCCAGCCCGTGCTCACATGGGCCAAAATCTTTGTAAGCTCCTTACAGAGGCCTTGAGAAACAAAATTTTAGCTTTGCAAGGGATCTTGGAGGTCCTCTGAGCCTCACAGGCAAGACTAGGGGGTTTTCAAACTCAACCTCACATTAGAACCATCCAGGACATAAAGTTCTTAAGAATAATCTTGATGTTCAGAAAACATACCAGCCAATTAAACCCCAGTTGCTGAGGATGAGACTCCAGCATCAGTAGTTTCAAGATTCCCCCAGGTGATTCCACAGTGCACCAGGTTTGAGAGTCAGTGCTCTAGTGCAGGGTTAGTAAACTGTGCCCCACAGGCCAAATCTGCCCCCACCACCTGTTTGTAAATAAAGTTCTGCTGGCACACAGCAAAGCCCATTTGATTCCATACCATCCGTGGCTGTGTTCATACCATGATGGCAAAGTTGAATAGGTGCAGCAGAGATTACACGGAGAGCAAAGGCAAAAATACACTATCGAGCCCTTTCCAGA
>PVKV010002434.1:143129-168999 GCA_004027835.1 Alouatta palliata
CGAGACCATCCTGGTCAACATGGTGAAACCCCGTCTCTACTAAAAATACAAAAATTAGCTGGGCATGGTGGCACGTGCCTGTAGTCCCAGCTACTTGGGAGGCTGGGGCAGGAGAATTGCTTGAACCCGGGAGGCGGAGGTTGCGGTGAGCTGAGATCGCGCCATTGCACTCCAGCCTGGGTAACAAGAGCGAAACTCCTGGGTAACAAGAGCGAAACTCCGTCTCAAAAAAAAAAAAAAGAACCTCCTCTGCGATGCCACCCGTGAGTGGTCCCCCATGAACTCTGCTTGAACCAACCCAACCACCTAGTGAAGGGGTTCCCACCACCTCTCAAGGCAGCCCCTCTACTTTTTCATTGTTGTCTTCTCCAGACTTCTGGCTGATAATGAGTTCACTGTTCATCTCCCATCAATCCACTCAACACCCTCCAGAGCCCCAAAAATGGTCAGTCTCTTCCCCAGGGACAGGCCCTCAGATAGGAAAGGCAGCGGCTCTCCGCCCACTCCTCTCATGATGGGCCCACCCTCTCTCTGCCATGGTATTATATCTGAGGGGGGTCTCTGAAGTCCCAGTGAGCCCCAAGACCAACAAGGGATTCTATAGCCTCTTCCCTGCGCCCTCTCTCTGGGTCAGACCTTTCCTACAGACTCACTATTTTCCACTAAAATCAGCTCTTTTCTTCTCCTCTTGTATAAGGAAAATCTCTCTGACAGAAGCATGTGCCCACATGTCATCAAATGCGGGGTGGTGGTACACAGGAGAAAGGACGTGTGGATTCATCTGTCAGGCTCAGAATGACAGCTCCCCGCTAGGCACAGTGTGCTCAATAGAGCCTGGACACCTGGACTCTGCTTTCCACAGAGACCACGTGCCCTGGGCTCTCCTGTTCTCTCTGCGGGCCTTACTTTTTCCAGCTGCTTTTTAGAGTCCCTGCTGCTTTTGGAGACGCTACTGCTGGGTAGTCTTTAGGAGCCTAAGGGACCTGCCCCAAGTGAGTGCCCTCTGCAAAGACTCATTGCCCCGTGAATCTGGTGACAGATGACAGAGCACATCCTCCCAGGTTAGGGGCCACTTAAGTGTATCTGACCCTCTGTGGCTTCAGAAGAGAGAACAGAAGAAAAAGGGGGGAGAGATAAGAGAGAAGGGGAGAGGGGAGAAGGGAAGTAAACGAAAGGACAAAACCTCTAGAAAAATATTTTACTCTTTGATTTGTATGCTGAGTAAATATGTAGTAAGTAAGAAGAGAAGGACGTCAGTGGTGTCCCCAGGAGTTTTAATTTTCCCCTCCTGGATCTTGGTGAAAGGCCAGAAGAGGACAGCGGGAATGACATTCCATCCTGCAGGAGCCTCTGGCCACAGGAGCGGTGAGGCCACCCTGGTAGCCCAGGGCAGTGAGCAATCTCAGATACCCCTGCAGAGGAGGCTGCTGTGGCCAGGAACCTGCTCCTGGTCCCGTGAACATCAGGCCCTTTAAGTGGCCATGGGAGTGCACCTTGATGGTGCTGAAGAATTGTTAACACCTCCCTGTCCTTCTCTCACTGCAGCCTGGCCAGAGCTTAGGAGACCAGTATAGGAGCCGTGCTGCTCTAATGGGTACAACTGGACCATTCCCATCACACCTTAACGGTGCCCACAGGGATATGACGAAACAGGTCCCACAGTGTTTGGATGGCAGGACATAATCTCCTCCCTCACCTTTTGTCTTGGAGGGAACAAGAGCTGCCAGGACTAGACTGCAGTTTTCCTGACTCTCGGTTCACACTGTCTTTCTATATCACACCCAAATTTCCATTTCAACAACAACCAACAGATTACGATGAGCTGGACTGGGCCAGAAACACCAAAATCACACCATCCACATCCATTCAAATCAAGATGCATTTACCTGGGGAGTCTCCTTACACTTACCTTTGCTACTGAAAGGTCAATTGGCTTTGATGCTGTCTGCAGCTTGAGCACTGATGGGACTGGGGACAGGATGACCTCTTCCCTTACCAACTCATCCTCCACATCCTCTGAAAGAAAACCACGGCCATGTGAGCCCCTCTTTATGACTCAGAGAACAGAACATCAAGTCACTGAACACCACAGATATTGCTAGGTTTGCAGAAGATCTGAGTGAAAGGAGGGTTCCTCCCCCATTCATTCACTCCAGCTCTGTTTTGGGGTTCCCAGACCCTCGGTGGAAGGAAAGCAAGCAGATCAAGAAAGACCGTGCTCCTTGTCACAATCCTGCTCTGTTCATCCTTGCTCACAAGGATTTGCCGATAAGACTTAGCTACTGGTCCACTAGAAAGTTCCACGCATGGACATGTAGTGGAACAAGTGTCCACGGCCTCAGCCATCGAACCGGGACCAGCGAAAGCCTAGCTCAGACACATTTCTTACAAAAGGTGGGCATGACTCGAAAGATCATTCCCCTGAAGACAAAGGTGAAGAGGACAGGACTAGGAAAGAAAATGGAACCATTCCTGATAAAATAATTATTGCAGATGATCACTATTGTAACTTGCATTTACTGACTGCTTAAATTTTATCACCTTCCTCCACAACAGCCTTAAGTAATTATTATTGCCCCCACTTAGATGAGGAAACTGAGGGTTAGAGGTGTTAAGTAACTGGCCCAAGTCAATCAAATGGAAAGTGGCAGAGACAGTGACTCCTAGTCACTTTGCCATCCCACCTCCCCAGACCTCCAGCAGAGACATTAAGCCATATTCCAGATATTGTCATCTTATAGTGGGGCAACTGAAGCCCAGAGAGGGTCCCACCTGGGGTCTCTGGTAGCACTAGCTGTGACTTTCCAGTTAGCTAAGGTCCCCTTGTCATTACACCTGCTGCCACTGAATTTACCAGAACACAGTGATAAAGGACCCAGAGACAAACAATGCCAAGGCAATGGCACCAGCAAGGCTGAGCAGAGTGAACTCCAGAGGGTAGCTGAGGCCTTGGCTCTGTGAATCCAGCTCCCTAGAGGAGCCTGCCAGAGCGGGCCTGCTTGGGTGGCGGTGGTATCAAAGGCCACCATTCCCAGGACGCACAGCCTGTATCTTATGCTACAGCCTTCTTTCTCCCCAGGGAGAACCAGCCACAGCATAAAGGGAACCCATAGAGATTCAGGCCACTGAACAAGCAGACAGATTCTACCGTTGGGCTGGGGAAAAAAAAAGTCTGCAATTTAAATATGAATCTGAATTTAGATGAGAACGCTTCTGATATGGTTGGGCTCTGTGTCCCCACCCAAACCTCATCTTGCAGCGCCCATAATTCCCACATGTTAGATCACTGAATCATGGGGGTGGGTCTTTCCTGCACTGTTCTCATGATAGTGAATAAGTCTCACAACATCTGATGGCTTCATAAAACAGGAGTTTACCTGCACAAACTCTCTTTGCCTGCTGCCATCCACGTGAGATGTGACTTGTTCCTCCTTGCCTTCTGCCATGATTGTGATGCCTCCCCAGCCATGGAACTATAAGTCCAATAAACAACCTCTTTCTTTTGTAAACTGTCCAGTCTCAGGAATGTCTTTATCAGCAGCATGAAAACTGACTAATACAGTAAACTGGTACAAGTATAGTGGAGTGCTACTGAAAAGATACCTAAAAATGTGGGAACAACTTTGGAACTGGGTAACAGGCAGAAGCTGGAATAGTTTGGAGGGTTCAGAAAAAGAAGAAAAAAAGGTGAATCTTCGTAGAGACATGTCGAATGGCTTTGACAAAAATGCTGATAGTGATATGAACAATAAGGTCTCAGACGGAGATGAGGAAGTTGTTGAGAACTGGAGCAAAGGTGACTCTTGTTACGTTCTAGCAAAGCGACTGGTAGCATTTTGCCTCTGCCCTAGAAATACATAAGAGCTTTAAAGATGAGAGAGATGATTTAGGGTATCTGGTGGAAGAAATTTCTAAGCAGCAAAGCATTCAGGACATAACCTGGGTGCTGTTAAAGCATTCAGTTTTACAATGAAAGCAGAGCATAAAAGCTCGGAAAATTTGTGACCTGACAATGCAATAGAAAAGAAAATCCCATTTTCTGAGGAGAAATTCAAGCTGGCTGCAGAAATTTGCATAAGTAGCCAGAAGCCAAACGTTAATCCCCAAAACAATGGGGAAAATGCCTCCAGGGCATGTCAGAGGTCTTCATGGCAGGCTCTCCCATCACAGACTCAGAGGCCTAGGAGAAAAATCGGTTTCATAGGCTGGGCCCAGGGTCCCTCTGCTGTGTGCAGCTTAGGGACCTGGTGCCCTATGTCCCGGCCACTCCAGAGATAACTAAAAGGGGCCTATGTACAGCTCGGGCCATGGCTTCAAAGGATGCAAGGCCCAAGCTTTGGCAGCTACCATGTGATGTTGACCCTGCAGTTCCACAGAAGTCAAGAACTGAGGTTTGGGAACCTCCACCTAGATTTCAGAGTATGTATGGCAACACCTGGATGGCCAGGCAGAAGTTTGCTGCAGGGGCAGGGCCCTCATAGAGAACCTCTGTTAGGGCACTGCAGAAGGGAAATGTGGGGTTGGAGCCCCCACAAAGAATCCCTACAGGGGTACCACCTCATGGAATTGTGAGAAGAGGGCTATTATCCTCCAGACCCCAGAATGGTAGATCTACCAACAGCTTGTAACGTGTGCCTGAAAAAGCCACAGACACTCAACACCAGCCCATGAAAGCAACCAGGAGGGAGGCTGCACCCTGCAAAGCCACAGGGGTAGAGCTGCCCAAGACCATGGGAACCCACCTCTTGCAACAGCATGACCTAGATGTGAGACATGGAGTCAAAGGAGATCATTTTGGAGCTTTAATATTTGACTACTCTGCTAGACTTTGGACTTGCATGGGGCCTGTAGCCCCTTTGTTTTGGCCACTTCCTCCCATTTGGAATGGCTGTATTTACCCATTGCTTGTATCCTCATTGTATCTAGGAAGTAACTAACTTGCTTTTGATTTTACAGGTTCATAGGCGGAAGGGACTTGCCTTGTCTCAGATGAGACTTTAAGCTATGGACTTTTAGGTTAATGCTAAAATGAGTTAAGACTTTGGGGGACTGTTGAGAAGGCATGATTGGTTTTGAAAAGGTGAAGACATGAGATTTGGGAGGGGCCAGGGGCAGAATTATACGGCTTGGCTCTGTGTCCCCACCCAAGTCTCATCTTGTAGCTCCCATAATTCCCACGTGTTGTGGGAGGAACCCCGTGAGAGAAAACTGAATCATGGAGGCAGGTCTTTCCTGTGCTGTTCTCGTGATAGTGAATAAGTCTCATGACATTTGATGGCTTTAAAAATTGAGAGTTTGCCTGCGCAAGCTCTCTCTGCCTGCCACCATCCATGTGAGATGTGACTTGCTCCTCCTTGCCTTCCACCATGATTGTGAGGCTTCCCCAGCCACAGAGAACTGTGAGGTCTCTATTAAACTTCTTTCCTTTGTAAACTGCACAGTCTCGGGTATGTCTTTATCAGCAGCATGGAAACAGACTAATACAGCTTCTTAGTTAGGGTCTCTGAAAAGCTACCCTATGACTATGGCCTTACATAAATAACCCAAAACAAAGCCCAGATGTCTACCCAGCAACAGAAATGGGACTAAAAGCATGGTGCTGGGTAGAGAAAGAAACGGAATGAGATATGTAACACAATGCTATCTATGTCAAGTGAAAATGATGCACACAAAACATTATAGATTTTGCAAGAACATACAGAAGAAAAAGATATAGATTAAGCACAAAATAATGGTTGCTTATGGGAAAGGAAGGTAATAAGACTATAAGAGGTAGGGCTAAAGAGAAATAAGGAAAGAAAGTTAAGAGGGAGAAAGGGAAGGAGAGAGAAAAATGTAAAAGGGAGGGAAGGGGGCCAGGTGCAGTGGCTCACACCTGTAATCCCAGCAGTTTGGGAGGCCGAGGTGGGCAGATCACCTGAGGTCAGGAGATCAAGAGCAGCCTGGCCAACATGGTGCAACTCCATCTCTACTAAAAATACAAAAATTAGCCGAGTGTGATGACGCACACCTGTAATTCCAGCTACTCGGGTCGAGGAGTGCTGAGGCAGGAGAATCACTTGAACCCAGGAGGCAGAGAGCGGAGGCTGCAGTGAGCCAAGATCATGCCAGTGCACTCTGGGCAACAGAGTGAGACTCTGTTTCAAAAAAAAGTAGGAGGAGTGGGAAGGAAGAAAGGGAAGGCGACTGGTGGGCAGGCTTTGCAAAGACCAACACTGAGAATGTTCTCTGGAGGAAAAGAAATGTGTGACTAATTCCATCTTAGACATCTGAGGCCCCAAACAATGGGGCAGGGTAACCTGAGTGATTCCAAATTACTGGAGAACCCTGAAGCATTCCTTGGAATGTCTTAAGCTAGACTGTTTGCTGGAGGCACAAAGGGACAATATTTAAGCTTATTTGGAGGTTTCTATTTAGTGTAATGTTGTCGGGAAGGGAGCCAGGCTTGAAACATGCTTTGCCTGGGTCCCATGAAGTAAGTCTCGGAATGAAGGCTGGGGGCCCAGGAGAAGCAGACCTTGATGGAGGATAGGCCAGAGTGAGCCCCTTGGAAAAGGCCGACTCATTTGGCTTCTACATGGAGAAACTGGCCCCGGTGCAGGGAGTTAATTCAGGACCACATAGCAGGCCTCGGACCCAGATGTGGTGGGACCGCCATGCAAGGGAAAAACAAAACACTCCAGAACGACATGTTGGCCAGGCAGACAAGGCCATCTGCAAATGCCAGTGGTTTGAGAATGCTATTTTAAGGTCCTGGTTTAAATGTCTGATTGAAAATAAGCAAGTTTTGTTTCCCATACCATTTTATGTCCCTTTGTAGGATATATGTGTGTGTGTGTGTATGTATGTATGTATAAAGCAATTAGACTTTATTTCAATAGGGAGTCAAAGATACCAAGGGGAATGATGTTCATAGGAAGATTCCAATAGGGAGAATGGCCCATATAGCTTTTCTCTGAGAGCCTGTGCAGAATTTCCTACTGACCGCAAGATATCTTCTGGAAGTGCCCTAACACCAGAAACTCAGAACCCTTTCTGGCTTCAGTTTCAATAAAAGACTCCCTCTCTCCTCTACCCTTCTACCAGAGCCTCAGGCTGAAACCTCCACCCTCTCCCACTCACCACGCCAGTCCAGCCTCTGGATTACTCTGCCTCCAGAATGTCTCATATCCTGTCCCCCTGCTGCCTCTCTCTCCCCACTTTCATAGGAATATGTCCTTATCCTTCTATTTGCTCAGCAAGCGCATTCTTGAGCACCCATGATGTACTAGGGTTGATGTGGGATAGAGGTCAGAGATGACTAAGGCCCCACCCCTTCATTCAAGCAGCTCCCTACCCAGAGGGAGAGAGAGAGCCCCCCGCCCCCACTGCAACCTAACCCAGTAAGTGCTGAAAAAGGGATGAGTGCACGGGTTTTCAGAGCAGAGGGGGAGGCAATTAATTCTGCCATAAATGGTCAAGGAAACTTTCCATAAGAGGTGATATTCAGGCAGATCCTGAAATATCCACTGGATTTCCCAGGTAACGTGGGTCTCATTACCTCTTCTCTGGACTATGCCAAGAGTTCCTTACCAGTCTCCTGACATCTAAGCTTGCATCCCTGAAGTCCAGGTATAGCCCCCAAATGTGCAGCCCTAGATAGCTCACTACCACAGAATCTTTGCCCAATGACTTGCTGTTCAGATGTTTAGCAGAGCGCTCAAAATCATCTTGCCTGGCCCAGCCTTCACTTCAGCATCATCACACTGACACCCATACCCTCCCCCACAGGCCTGTTACCTCCAGCCAATCTTCCTCACACATACACCAGGCTTTTGCCCATGTGACTCCTTCCACATCTCTACTTGGCAAGACCTTGCCCCTCCTTCAGAGTCCAGCCTAAATACCTACACGATATAGAAACTTCTGGAACTGATATGGTTTTGCTGTGTCCCCACCCAAATCTTATCTTTAATTGTAGTTCTCATCATTCCCATGTGTTGTGGGAGGGACCTGATGGGAGGTAATTGAATCATAGGGCAGTTACCTTCATGTTATTCTAGTAATACTGAGTGAGTTCTCACGAAATCTGATGGTTTTATAAGGGGCTTTTCCCACTTTTGCTGGGCACTTCTCCTTCCTGCTGCCATGTGAAGATGGACATGTTTGCTTCCCCTTCTGCCGCGACTGTAAGTTTCCTGAGGCCTCTCCAGCCATGCTGAACTGTGAGTCAATTAAACCTCTTTCCTTTATAAATTACTCAGTCTCTGGTATGTCTTTACTAGCAGCGTGAGAACGGACTACTACAGGAACTCATCACAGAACTTGGCTTATTAAAGCAGTTGAGCACTGCTGGGCATCTGCTTCACGTGTTGCTATGGGAAAATACCTCTCTTCCTTTGTCCTACCCACCGCACTCTCTGAAAAGGCAAGGCCACCTTTTATTCACTTTGGTCTGCCTTCTACAGAGCCTTGCATATGCCCTGGCAGGTAATTGCTGACAAGAGTTTACTGAATTGAACCAAAGTAAAATGAATTGGGGTGGAGAAGGAACACCATTCCTCTAACCAAATTTGAATTTTGTTTCTGCACTACTCAACCCCCAAACCCCGGCTCCCACAAGACTTCTCTTTCCTTTCCTCTCATTCATGAACTCTGTCTGTGACTGGGTTCCATGGTCTCCTATCCCTCACCTTCTTCACCTTTCCTAAATCATTAGCTGAGCCATTAGCAAAGAGGGGTCAGCCTCCACCAGAAAGCATGCACACACACACTCCAAACAGCTGCTTCTGAGAATTGCTAATAGCCTTCCTTCAAGTAGAAGCTCTCTGGGTTCTGAAGACCAGGAACTGCTTTGCCTATGTCCAAACACAAGCGGCTTTCACCGCAAAATGTTAAAGTGTAGAGGTGCACAAAAAGGGTATGGATGCCAGCACTTCCTGCCTCCAGGCTGTACTCTGCACAGCCATGCACAGAAACCTGCCCCCTCTGGGGAGCTCTGAGGATCTGCTCCCTCTGGGATGAATCATGCAGAGTAAACAAACCCCCACCTCCACTTCTGCTGCTCAGAGGCCTGCCCCTTTCTTTCAACTTCATCAAAGCAAACTGTCAGACTACACGTCTCACACAAGGGACTTCTAAATAGAGACACTTTCTTCCTACAGTTCAAAAGGGAGAAGAAAAGCATGTGAGAAGTTCTTGTCTGCCCAAATGGTGCAACAGGTAAATTGTTGGCTCCAGAAGAGGAGCAAATGTTGGCAGCACTCAGGCCTCATCCTCTCACGGCCATTGCTTGTCTCAACATCCTCAATCTCTAGCTGCTTCTGCAAAACCCTGCAACCACATCCATCTTTGGAGAGCACGAAATTACAGAAAGAGAAAGAAAAAAAAGCTTGCTTCAAAACTAAAGAGTGGAAGGAAATGTGCTCTATCTTGATCTCAGAGAGCAGTTACACAGATGTACACAGAAGTGAAGATGCAGACCACAGCATTTAAGGTTGTACACTTAATGCCTTCACTGTTTGTGTCTTATGCCTCCATAATACATTGATAAACTTTTTAAAAGTATGGGCCTTCCCAGGCAGAGCTATACTGATATTTTGAATGAGAACCGTCTTCTGGAGACCTTAGTAAGTTCTGAATCCCTCCCCCTGCCAAAAAAAAAAAAAAAGCCAAATGCAGAAAGAGCTTCTCTGGCCCCACAGTGAGGATCCAAAAATGACTGGTCTTACAAGGATTTCTCTAGGAGAGAAGGGCAAGCAGTAGAAGACATCAACCAGTGAGAGAGTAGTGAGAGTAGTCTGCTCTACTCATTAGACCGGCCCTACTTGCTGAGGTCAGGTGGGAGGAAAGGGGCCCCCACCATCCACCTCCCAGACAGAGCCAACAAGGACCCCTCGGGCTCTGATGGGCACAGCACAGAGGCACCCGCTGCACCTACCGAGCTGCAAGGCACCCAGCTCACCATCCACCTTGTCAGACGTCAGCAACTGATTTTTCCTGGAAGAAAGAAAATATCAATTACCAGAGGAATGCAAACAGCAGAGAAATGCAAACAGCAGAGAAGACTGTTAAGAGCAATAGACAGGCATTCAGGAGAAAGGTCTCTCTATTCTTGGCCTTGCCTCTGTGTGCCTTGAATACTTCCCCTCTCTCAGCCACAGGTTCCACATGGGATGGGAGAAAATGGCCCCCATGATGCCTGCCGATTCTGTGTTCTCATGAAGAGACTCATACTACACCAACCAATACGTGGACGGTCAGCTCTGAAGGTTGGCACTTGCCAAGCACTGCATGTAGGCTGTCTCACCAATTTCACTGCAATACTTCTGGGAAACACACACACAAACAAATTGAATTCTTGTCATCATTGCCCAGAATTTGTTCATCTCATCTCCATGTTTTTTGTTTGTTTCCTCTCTCCTAGCTTTCTGGTAAAGCCATCAGCAGCCATTTATAAGAAACCTCTGAAATGCACCAAGGTATTTAAAGGAAGCCTCCTGTATCTTCCTGTTACTGAAGACATTGTCCTGTGATTCGGATTTGTAAATTCAGGTATGTGCACACCAAGCTTTCTTAAAAGGGTCCACCTTTTAATGGTGGATGCTTTTAGGGAACATTTTCTACAGCTCCCTTTAGATTTTTCTGTTCTCCAGCATGCATCGATGTGAACTAAAGTGAAATCATTTCTAAACAGAATGTATTAAAAATAACAATATTACATCACTCTCTGAAAACCCATTTACTATGTTAAAAAATGACAGCTCTTTTGAGCATGGCATTGAAATATATTTTCCTCCAACATCCTTGCAGCATAAGATATGACTGAAGTAAGAATCGTAATCTTGCCCTGGTGCACTCTATTGAATTGGTTTCCTCCCGAAGATGTATGAAGGGGTGTGAATGGAAGACCTCAGAGGACGCACAGTACCAAATCCCTGAGCACACACTTCTTCGGACTCCAGGTTTCTTTCACTGGCGCTAGAACACAGAACTCCCTCTCCGTCCCTCCCAGGCAGTCCTCATCCTCCACGCGCCCTCCTTGACTCAGTCAAGTCATTTGCCTTAATTTAAAAACACAAAACCCCTCTGCCCAACACTACCAGGATTCTACAGGCATTCTTGTGGGGACTGGTGAAAGAATGAGCTGGAAAGAGGAGTTAAGGCACAGAGGGGTGATTAGAGGGATGTGGAAGGGGCAGTTGACACTGAGGTTGTATCAGCATCCCTCCACCCATGAAAAAGCCTCACTTCTTCTGATGATGCACTTTCATCAGAAGCCTCTTCCAGCCACACTTCTCCCACCTCCGCCTGCTCTGCAACAAAGGGCTAAGGACCTGAGTTCTACCCTGCCTATCCCATATGTCACTGTTTCATCTGGAGGCAAAGGCAAGGCATCCTCCCGTTGCTGTGCCTCAGTGTCCCTTTCTGAAAATCAAGGACCACGGCATTGGTACTAAGCCTCTAAAATCCCTCTTGAACCATTTCAAGGCCACAAAGACATCTCTCCAACATCCAGCATCCAATAACGTCTCTCTTGAGCCTCCACCTCTGCTCTCCACCTCTTCATCTCTCACCTAGATTATTTTAATAGGCTCCTAACTGGTTTTCTGACCCTTAGTGTCACCCACCCTTGGCCCCCACCATCTTCACATGGCTATCAAAGTTATCTTTCTAGAAAGCAAATCTGACCACGACACTGAAGCCTGGCTGAAATTCTTCAGAGTCCCCATCATCACCATCAATAATAACAATAATCACATTTATTAAAAAACAGCAAGAATGCCAATACATTCCTAAAGGCTCCTCTGACTGTTCCACACACTGTGCTCAGTGCTTTGCAATCCTCAAAAGTCATCTGCTTCTCAGAAAAGCTTTATGAAGCACTATTTCACTGAGTCTCAAGGAGGTTGAGTAATTTTCCTAGGGTTACACAACAAGTGAGCGGCAGCACAGGAATTTAAACCCAGGCAATAACTACATTTACTGCTTCCTTACCAAAACAAAATCCAGCCTATTAGGGTATCCTGAAAGGCTCTCCATGACCTGCTGCCCAGCCTCATCTCACTCTGGGGCATCACATTCCACCTGCATTTCCTCCATGCTGAACGTCTCAGCTCATGCCTCTATATCTTTCCATAAGCTACTCGTTCTATCTAGAATACTCTAGCAAACTCATACTAATCCTTTAAAGCCCAAGCAGAATATCAGCTTCTTCTCAACCTAAAGAATACATTCACTCATTTATTCACTCACTTACCCAGCACACATGTGGAGCTATCTGGCAGGCCTATCTCACTGCCCAGAGGAAACACATTATATAGATATATAAAACGAACAGACATTAAATGCAATGTCACATGGTGTAGTAAGCTGAATAACGACCCTCAATTACATCTACATCCTAATCCCTGGAACATCCTTGTGAATGTTACATTACATGGCAAAAGGGATTCTGCAGATGAGATTAAGTGAAGGATCTTTAGATGAGGAAATTATCTCAAATGGGACAAATGTAATTATAAGGATCCTTATAATAAAGAGAGAAAAGGAGATCTGACACAGAAGAAAAGGCAATGAGAAAATGGATGCAGAAATTGGAGTGATGTGCTTTGCAGTCAGGAAGGAGCTACAAGCCAAGGAATCCAGGTGGGCACTAGAAGGTGAAAAGGGCAAGGAAACAAATTCTCCCCTGGATCTTCAAGAAACAACCAGCCCTGCCAACACCTTGACTTTAGTCCAGTGGAACTTCAGCCCTCCAGAACTATGAGATAATAAATTCATATTGTTTTAAGCTACTTAGTTTGTGGTCATTTGTTATGGCAGCAATGGCAAACTAATACACATGGTAAGAGTTATAAGCAAGGAAGAAGAAAGGACTGCAGGATTCTCTTGGTCTCCTCTAGATCCCAGGTGTCCAGCATGTACCCAGTGCTCCATAAATGGGTGCTCAATGCCAGATGATTTTCACAGAAGACAGGTGGCTTACATAAGTTGACATGACTTAGAAGTGCCAGACTCAGAATTCAAACCCAGGTCACTGGCTTCAAATGCTCTACTTTGCTCTTGCCTCTATCTTCCACATCCTTCCCCTGCTCAGAAACTTCCATGCCTTCCTGTAGACCAAAGGACAAGGTCCAAATCTCCCAAGTGGTTCCTTTGGCCTCTGAGGGTAGGCGGTTGCCCATGAGCCCGCTGAGTTGGTGGGAATAATGTTCCCACTGAGTAGGGTACAGCTTGGCCTCTCTCTCCGGTCATGAGACTTCCACCCAGAGGGCCATCCATCAGCTACAAGAGCCCAGCTCAGAGGCTTTGTGCCGAATTCCCATAGATCTCATCACCAGAGGAGACTTCAATTATGCTTCCACGTAGAGAATGTGCTCATTGTTCCTTTCATGTGTCTCTTTGTGGTATAAGCCTTACAAAGTTTAAAAGGTCAGTTTAAAAGCATGTTCTTGCCTTTGAGTGAAAACTATTCTGAACAACGACAAAAAGATAAATCAAGGGATTCAAAACACTTTTTCAAAGTGTGATTGTGCAGACAACCCAGAGACGTGTGTCAAAGCATGCAACTAATAAATCCACGGGGGCCAGGTGGAACTTCAATCACCCTTCTGCTGAGGCCTCCACCTGCTACCATAGCTCCTCTCATGCACCCCCCTAGGGAGAAGCACGAGCCAGGTCATTGCTGGTCAGTTCAGAGACTGACCAGGACTCAATCTCTGAATAACTTAATCCTTGGCTTGGTGGAAAGAGCCATTCTCACATAAAAACAAAGAAGCCAGGTGTGGTGGCTCACACCTATAATCTCAGCATTCTGGGAGGCAGAGGCGGGAGGATCACTTGAGGCCAGCCTGGGCAACATATCAAGAACCTCTCTCTACAAAAAATAGAAAAATTAGTTGAGTGTGGTGTCATGCACCTGTAGTCCCAGCTACTCAGGAGGCTGAGGTGGGAGGATCGCTAGAACCCAAGAGTTTAAGGCTACAGTGAGCTATGATCATGTAAGCTGCTACCTCTAAAAAATAAATAACAAAAAATAAAATAAAAATTGAGGAGATGCTCATTCCTCTGTGTTTGTTACTAGATTCTTGGCTAAATTAGGGTTATGGGTTCTAAAAGAAAAGCATCTCATGAAAATAAAGATACTGATCACTTCTATGGTTCGAATATCTGACCCCTCTAAAACCCATGTTGAAATTTAGTCCCCAGTGTGGCAGTATTGAGAGGTGGGGTATTCAGGAGATGACTGGGTCATAAGGCTTTGCCCTCATGAATGGATTAATGGGTCAATACAATAATGAGTTGTTACGGAAGTGAGATTGGTGGCTTTCTACGAAGAGGAGGACAGACCTGAATTAGGAGGACAGACCCATCATTGATGCCTTGAGTCACCTCAGCACTCTGCAGAGAGCCCCCACCAGGAAGAAAGCCCCCACTAGATGTGACCTCCCAATCTCAGACTTTATAACCTCCAGAACTTTAGGACATAAATTTTGTTTCCTTATAAACTACCCAGTTTCAGGTATTCTGTTATACACTATAGAAAACAGACTAAGACATTTGCTATAGATTTGATGAAATATCAGAACTCAGTGTCAATAGAGTTCAAATTGATCCCATTCTTATGGCACAAGAATCTAGAATACAAGAAATTAACATAAATTTTCCCCAAGTCAATGATACCCCAGAACACCCAACCAAAGTAATGTAAAATTATGTGGCAGAGCACTTCCACAAACCAGTTCACACAAGAATCGCTGGAAGAAAGAGGCTTTTTCGGTTTTTTATTTGTTTTTGAAGTCCTACTAAAATATGCTCAACATAAAAAACGCTTTAACACATGAGAAACGATGTAATATGAATAAAAGCCAACAGGCACACCAAATAGGACTCCCAAAAACTCAAGACAGAGCAAAAATTTGAGAGACACTGTAAGTTAGAAAGATTAGAGAAATTTTTAAAAAACAGGAACGGAAATCATCAGAAAAGAGCTAGACATGACGAAAAAAGAATGGGCAGTTTTGAAGAGTAAATGTAGTCATTGAAATAATAGGCATAGGACTTCCACCAAGATAGCTGAATAGGAACAACTCCAGAGAGCAGTTCCCAGTGAGAGAGACCCAGAAGGTGAGCTATCCACACATTCCCAAACGAGGTACCAGGTGCATTTCATGGGCCTGGTTGGACAGTGGGAATAGCCCAAAGAGAGCGAACCAAAGCAGGGCAGGGCACTGCCCCACCCAGGAAGTGCAACTGGCCTGGAGGATCGGGGATCTTACCCTCTCAGCACTCTGGTCCAGATATTGCGCTTCCCCCACAGCCTCTGTAACCCAGAGTACAGGAGAATACTGCTGGGCTGAAAAGTGCAAGTTGTCAACACAGATCCGAGCGACAGCTCTGGCCCACCCGGTGCCGCCAGCTGTCAAAACAGACATGGGCAGAAGTTTTGACTAACCCCGAGAACACTTGTGGGATGCAACTACCCAACCCCCAGAAAGACAGAGAGTTGAAAGCTGGGAAACAGGTAATACGGCTTGGCAGGTCCCACCCCACAAAGTCCAGCAAACTGAAGCCCTCTCGCTAGAGTTTTGCAGCCAGCACATCAGTTTGACCTCAACCCAGGATGATCGAGCTCAGCAGGAGGAAGAATGCCTTCGATTGGGAAGGTGAGTCTAACCTCACCTGCGTAAACAAAACCCAGAGGAAGACTACACAGCAGGCAGGCTACAAGCAGACAAGCGACAGACTGCCTCATCAAGCGGCTTCCTGACAACTGCATAACCAAAAAATGCCTCATACAGGAGAAATAGCTTTGGCGTAAAAAGAAAGGACATCCCCTCAGAGATCCCATCTGAAATCACCTACTGCAAAGACCAAAGGTAGATAAATTCACAAAGATGGGAAGAACCAGCACAAAAAGGATGAAATTATCAAAGACCACAATGCCTCTCCACCAAGGGACCACAACTCCTCACGAGCAAGGGAGCAAAACGGGATGGAGAATGAGTTTGACAAACTGACAGAAGCAGGCTTCAATAGGTGAGTAATAACAAACTTCCCTGAGCTAAAAGAACATGTTCTAACCCAATGCAAAGAAACTAAGAACTCTGAACAAAGGTTAGACGAAATGCTAACTAAAATAACCAGCTTAGAGAAGAACATAAACGACTTGATGAAGCTGAAAAACACAGCACGAGAACTTCATGAGGCATACACAAGTTTCAATAGCTGAATCAATCAAGCAGAAGAAAAGATATCAGAGATTGAAGATCAACTCAATGAAATAAAACAAGAAGGCAAGTTTAGAGAAAAAAGAATGAAAATAAATGAACAAAGCCTCCAAGAAATATGGGATTATGTGAAAAGACCAAATCTATGCTTCATCGGTGTACCTGAATGTGACGGAGAGAACGAATCCAAACTGGAAAATACTCTTCAGGATATTATCCAGGAAAACTTCCCCAACCTAGCAAGGCAGACCAACGTCCAAATCCAGGACATACAGAGAATACCACAAAGATACTCCTCAAGAACAGCAACCCCAAGATGCATAATAATCAGATTCACCAGGGTTGAAATGAAGGAAAAAATGCTAAGAGCAGCCAGAGAGAAAGGTTGGATTGCCCACAAAGGGAAGCCTATTAGACCCACAGCGAACCTCTCAGCAGAAACCCTACAAGCCAGAAGAGAGTGGGGCCAATATTCAACATCCTTAAAGAAAAGAACTTTCAAACCCAGAATTTCATATTCAGCCAAACTAAGCTTCATAAGCGAAGGAGAAAGAAAATTCTTTATGGATAAGCAATTGCTGAGAGATTTCATCACCACTAGGCCTGTCTCACAAGAGCTCCTGAAAGAAGCACTAAACATGGAAAGGAACAACCAGTATTGGCCACTGCAAAAACGTACCAAATGGTAAAGACCAATGACGCAATGAAGAAACTGCATCAACTAATGGGCAAAACAACCAACCAGTAACAAAATGGCAGGAACAAATTCAAACATAACAATATTAAGGTTAAATGTAAATGGCCTAAACGCCCCAATCAAAAGACACGGCCTGGCAAACTGGATAAAAAGTCAAGACCCATCAATGTGCTGTATTCAGGAGACCCATCTCACGTGCAAAGACACACAGACTCAAAATAAAGGGATGGAAGAAGATCTACCAGGCAAATGGTGAGCAAAAAAAAAGCAAGAGTAGCAATCCTAGTCTCTGATAAAATGGACTTTAAACCAACAAAGATCAAAAGAGACAAAGAAAGGCATTACATAATGGTAAAGGGATCAATGCATCAAGAATAGCTGACTATCCTAAATATATACGCACCCTATACAGGAGCACCCAGATACATAAAGCAAGTTCTTAATAACCTACGAACAGACTTAGACTCCTGCACAATAACAGTGGGAGACTGGGAGACTTTAACACTCCACTGTCAGTATTAGACAGATCAACGAGACAGAAAATCAACAAGGATATCCAGGACTTGAACACAGATCTGGACCAGGTGGACCTAACAGACATCTACAGAACTTTCCACCCCAAATCTACAGAATATGCATTCTTCTCAGCACCACATCGCACTTACTCTAAAATGGACCACATAATTGGAAGTAAATCACTCCTTAGCAAATGCAAAAGAATGGAATCATAACAAACAGTCTCTCAGATCACAGCGCAATCAAGTTAGAACTCAGGATTAAGAAACTCACTCAAAACCACACAACTACGTGGAAACTGAACAACTTGCTCCTGAATGACGAATGGATAAACAATGACATGAAAGGAAAAATAAAAATTTTCTTTGAAACCAATGAAAACAAAGACACAACATACCAGAATCTCTGGGACACGTTTAAAGCAGTGTCTAGAGAAAAACTTGTAGCAATAAATGCTCCCGTAAGAAGCGAGGAAAGATCTAAAATCAACACCCTATCATCAAAATTGAAAGAGCTAGAGGAGCAAGATCAAAAAAACTCAGAAGTGAGCAGAAGACAAGCAATAACTAAGATCAGAGCAGAACAGAAGGAGATAGAGACACAAAAAACAATTCGAAAAAATCAATAAATCCAGGAGCTGGTTTTTTGAAAAGATCAACAAAATAGACTGCTAGCCAGACTAATAAAAAGAAAAGAGGGAAGAATCAAATAGATACAATAAAAAAAGATAAAGGGGAGATCACCACCGATTCCACAGAAATACAAGCTACCATCAGAGAGTGCTACAAACAGCTCTATGCACATAAAGCAGTAAATCTGGAAGAAACAGATAAACTCCTGGATACTTGCACCCTCCCAAGACTAAACCAGGAAAAAGCTGAAACCCTGAATAGACCAATAACAAGGTCTGAAGTTGAGGCAGCAATTAATAGCCTACCAACCAAAAAAAGTCCAGGCCCAGACAGGTTCACAGCCGAATTCTACATGACGTACAAAGAGGAGCTGGTACCATTCCTTTTGAAATTATTTCAAACAATACAAAAAGAGGAATCCTCCCTCACTCATTTTATAAGACCAACATCATCCTGATACCAAAACCTGGCAGAGACCCAACTAAAAAAGAAAACTTCAGGCAACATCCATGATGAACACTGAGCAGAAATCTTCAATAAAATACTGGCAAACTGAATGCAACAGCACATCAAAAAGTTTATCCATCACAATCAAGTAGGCTTCATCCCAACCGTGTAAGGCTGGTTCAATATATGCAAATCTATAAATGTAATCTATCACACAAACAGAACCAAAGACAAAAACCACATGATTATCTCAATAGATGCAGAGAAAGCCTCTGACAAAATTCAACAGTCCTTTATGCCAAAAACCCTCAATAAACTGAGTATCAATGGAACGTATCTCAATATAATAAAAGCTACTTATGACAGACCCATAACCAATATCCAATTGAATGGGCAAAAACTGGAAGCATTCCTATAAGGAGCCAGAGTAGCATACTCCCTCTAGGGTGATCAGCAGCAAGACTGCTGTGAACTTTGGTTGAACTTCAGGGAAATGAAACCATAATAGGAGGATGTGCATGTCTTGGAGAACAGACAGGCCTAGAGAGGTAACAAGCTTTCACTGACCTTGCTGCAAGATACGTTTTGGCTGAAGTATGTTAACTGAAGTATAAGAATAATAATCACAGGCTGTTCTAAGTAACTGCACCCTCCCTCTGCTATGTGCTTTGTGAACAAATAGAATAAAGTACACTGAGACAGGTCAGGGCCAGAGAGACTGACATCCTCACCTCCTGGACTGCCTGGCCCAGCTTTCTCTGTGTCTGTGTCTGTGTTTTTATCCCCCACCTTTCCCTCTTAGGTCCTTGAACCCTTGTGCAGTGCAGGACACAGCACACGCCAGACATTCCCTTTGAAAACTGGCACTGCACAAGGATGCCCTCTCTCACCACTCCCACTCAATATAGTATTGGAAGTTCTAGCCAGAGCAATTAGGCAAGAAAAAGAAATAAAAGGTATTCAATTAGGAAAAGAGGAAGTCAAATTGTCTCTATTTACAGATGACATGATAGTATATTCAGAAGACCCCATCATCTCAGCCCAAAACCTCCTTAAGCTGATAAGCAACTTCAGCAAAGTCTCAGGATACAAAAATCAATGTACAAAAATCACAAGGATTCCTATACACCAATAATAGACAAACAGAGAGCCAAATCGAAGTGCCATTCACAGTTGCTACAAAGAGAATAAAATACCTAGGAATACAACTAACAAAGGATGTAAAAGACCTCTTCAAGGAGGACTACAAACCACTGCTCAAGGAAATAAGAGAGGACATAAACCAATGGAAAAATATCCCATGCTCATGGTTAGGGAGAATCAATATCATGAAAATGGCCATACCATACTCCCCAAAGTAATTTACAGATTCAACGCTATCCTCATCAAGCTACCATCGACCTTCTTCACAGAACTGGATAAAACCACCTTAAATAGAGATGGGATCCAAGATGGCCGAATAGGAACAGCTCTGGATCACAGTTCCCAGCGAAAACACAGAGTCCCCAGCGAAAACCGCATTTCCAAATGAATTTTTACTGCCCACAGACCAGGAGATTCCTGGGCGGAAAAGCGCCACAAGCCCCCAGCATGGCCATTTCAGCCAGCACAGGTCTCCGCACAAAAACTCACACAAATCCGGGCACCTTTGCAACTGGGGACTGGAACGCCTGGGAGACAGTCACCCGTGCAACTACAAAAAAAAAAGGGGGGACTGAAACAGGGAGCCAGGTGATCTGGCTTGGCCGGTCCCACCCTCACAAAGACCAGCAATCTGAAACGCTCTGGATTAAGAGTTTCACAGCAAGCACAGCTGGACTCGGGACGGTCCACCTCTGTGGGGGAAGGGCATCCACCATTATCGAGGCAGTCCACCACTACCAAGGCAGCCCGCCACTACTGAGCCAGTCTGCCATTACAGAGGCAGCCGCCACTACCAGGGCAGTCCGCCACTACAAAGGCAGACCGCGATTATCGAGGCAGTTCTAACTATACCCCTATAAACAAAACTGCAAGGAGGTTCACACAGCAGCTGGGCAGAACCCACGGTAGTTCAGCAACACCTCTGCTGGCAGACTGTGACTAGGCTACCTCCTCGCTGGGCAGGGCATCTCTGAAAAAAAGGCAGCAGCATGACAGAAACTTATAAATAAAGCCCCACCTTCCTGGGACAGAGCACCTGCGAAAAAAAGGCGGTTATGAGTTCTGCTGCAGCAGACTTAAATATACCTGCCCGGCAGCTCTGAACAGAACAACAGAGCTCACAGCTCAGCACTTGAGCTCCTATAAAGGACAGACTGTCTCCTCAAGCAGCTCCCCCACCCCCATATATCCAAAGAGTCACCTCATAAAGGAGAGCTCAGACTGACATCTGGCGGGTATCCTTCTGGGACAAAGATAGCAGAAGAAGAAACTGCCAGTAACCCTTACTGTTCTGCAGGTGATCCCCAGGCAAGCAGGGTCTGGAGTGGACCTCCAGCAGTTCTACAGCAGAGGGGCCTGACTGTTAGAAGAAAAACTAAGAAACAGAAAGAAATAACTTCTTCATCAACAAACAGGATGTCTACTCAGAGACCCAATCTGAAAGTCACTAACTACAAAGAACACAGGGAGATAAATCCACAAAGATGGAAGAAACCAGCATAAAAAGGATGAAAACACCCAAAACCAGAACACCTCTCCTCCTCCAAGGGATCACAACTTCACACCAGCAAGGGAATAAGACTGGATGGAGAATGAGTCTGATGAATTGACAGAAACATGCTTCAGAAGGTGGGTAATAAGAAACCTTTCTGAGCTAAAAGAACATGTTCTAATCCAACGCAAAGAAACTAAGAACCTTGAAAAAAGGTTTGACAAAATGCTAACAAGAATAAACAGCTTAGAGAGAAATATAAATGAATTGATGGAGCTGAAAAACACAACACAAGAACTTCGTGAAGCATACACAAGTTTCAATAGCCAAATAGACCAAGCAGAAGAAAGGATATCAGAGATTGAAGATCAACTCAATGAAATAAAACAAGGTGGCAAGTTTAGAGAAAAAAGAATGAAAAGAAATGAACAAAGCCTCCAAGAAACATGGGATTATGTGAAAAGACCTAATCTATGTTTGATAGGTGTACCTGAATGAGACGGAGAGAACGAATCCAAGCTGGAAAACACTCTTCAGGATATTATCCAGGAAAATTTTCCCAACCTAGCAAGGCAGGCCAATATTCAAGTCCAGGAAATACAGAGAACACCACAAAGATATTCCTCAAGAAGAGCAACCCCAAGGCACAAAATCGTCAGATTCCCCAGGGTTGAAATGAAGGAAAAAATGCTAAGGGCAGCCAGAGAGAAAGGTTGGGTTACCCACAAAGGGAAGCCCATCAGACTCAGAGCAGATCTCTCGGCAGAAACCCTACAAGCCAGAAGAGAGTGGGGACCAATATTTGACATCCTTAAAGAAAAGAACTTTCAACCTAGAATTTCATATCCAGCCAAACTAAGCTTCATAAGCGAAGGAGAAATAAAATCCTTTACAAACAAACAATTGCTCAGAGATTTTATCACCACCAGGCGTACTTTACAAGAGCTCCTGAAAGAAGCACTAAACATAGAAAGGAACAACCAGTACCAGCCACTCCGAAAACATACCAAACGGTAAAGAGCATTGACACAATGAAGAAACTGCATCAACTAACTGGCCAAACAACCAGCGAGCATCAAAATGGCAGGATCAAATTCACAAATAACAATATTAATCTTAAATGTAAATGGCCTAAATGCCCCAATCAAAAGACACAGACTGGCAAATTGCACAAAAAGTCAAAACCCATTGGTGTGATGTATCCAGGAAACCCATCTCACATGCAAGGATACATACACATAGGCTCAAAATAAAGGGATGGAGGATTTACCAAACAAATGAAGAGCAAAAAAAAAAAAAAGCAGGAGTTACATCTGATCTTTGACAAATCTCACAAAAACAAGCAATGGGGAAAGGATTCACTGTTTAATAAATGGTGTTGGGAAAACTGGCTAGCCATGTCCAGAAAGCAGAAACTGGACCCCTTCCTTACACCTTACACTAAAATTAACTCTAAATGGATTAAAGATTTAAACATAAGACCTAACACCATAAAAACCCTACAAGAAAACCTAGGCAATACCATTCAGGACATAAGCATAGGCAAGGACTTCATGACTAAAACACCAAAAGCAATGAACAAAAGCCAAAATAGACAAATGGGATCTAATTAAACTTCAGAGATTCTGCACAGCAAAAGAAACAATCATTAGAGTGAACCAGCAACCAACAGAATGGGAAAAAATTTTTACAATCTACCCATCTGACAAAATGGCTATTATCCAGAATCTACAAAGAACTAAAGCAGATTTACAGGGAAAAAAACACACAACCCCATCAAAAAGTGGGCAAAGGATATGAACAGACATTTTTCAAAAGAAGACATTTATGCAGCCAACAAACATATGAAAAATGCTCATCAGGCAGCAAGATGGCCTATTAGGAGCACCTGAGGATTGCAGCTCCCAGTGAAAGTGCAGAAGGTGAGTGGACGCCGCATTCCCAGATGGATTTTTATTGCCCACAGACCAGGAGATTCCCAGGGGGAGGAGCCCCACGGGTCGCCAGCGCGGCTGGTTTGGCTGGCACAGCTGTTTTCGCCAGCGTGGCTGTTTTCGCCGCTGCCGCTGTTTTGGGCAGCGCCCTGGCACAGTGTTTCCCCATACAAAATATGTGGGTCCGGGTGCCATTTTAGCTGGCAATTGGAGCTCCAGGAAGGGAGAGCCGCCCATTCATTTGATTGAAAAAGGGGACTGAAACAGGCAGCCAGGCCAGGAGATTTAGCAGGCAAAAAAATGCCACAAATCTCAGTGCCCCCGGTTTCAGCCAGCGCAGTGGGTCACCGCACGGGAAATCACACAGATCCCGGTGCCTTTTCAACAGGTGGCTGGAACACCTGGGAGACAGTCAACCATTCAACTTAAAAAAAAAAAAAAAAAAAAAAAGGCTCTGAGGCAGGGAGCCAGGTGATCAGGCTCTGCTGGTCCCACCCCCACAAAAAAACAGCCATCAGAAATGCTCTGGATCAAGAGTTTCACAGCAAGCACAGCT
This sequence comes from Alouatta palliata, assembly GCA_004027835.1. Classification (NCBI taxonomy): domain Eukaryota; kingdom Metazoa; phylum Chordata; class Mammalia; order Primates; family Atelidae; genus Alouatta; species Alouatta palliata. The sequence goes on from PVKV010002434.1 coordinate 166,758, forward strand.
GAACCCGGGACGGTCCAGATCTGTGGGGAAGGGGCGTCTGCCATTACTGATGCAGTAAGCCACTACGGAGGTAGTTTGCCATTGCAAAGGTAGCCCGCCACTGCCGAGGCAATTCTAACTACACCGGTATAAACAAGACTGCAGGGAAGTTCACACGGCAGCTGGGTGGAGCCCACAGCAGCTCAGCAAATCCTCTGCAGGCAGTGTCTAGGCTACCTCATCGCTGGGAAAGGCAGCCCTGAGAAAAAGGCAGCACCACAAGGGAAACTCATAAATAAAGCCCTAACTCCCCGGGACAGAGCACCTGGGGAGAAAAAAGGGGTTTATGAGTTCTGCCGCAGCAGACTTAAACGTACCTGCCCAGCAATTCTGAATGAACAACGAGCTCACAGCTCAGCACTTGAGCTCCTATAAAGGACACTCTGTCACCTCAAGCAGCTCCCTAACCCCCATATATCCAACAAGTCACCTCATAAAGGAGAGCTCAGACTGACATCTGGCGGGTATTCTTCTGGGACAAAGATAGCAGAAGAAGAAATTGGCAGCAACCCTTACTGCTCTACAACCACTGCAGGTGATCCCCAGGCAAGCAGGGCTGGGAGTGGACCTCAGCAGTCCTACAGCAGAGGGGCCGAACTGTTAGAAGGAAAACTAAGAAACAGAAAGAAATAACTCCATCATCAACAAACTGGACGTCCAGTGAGAGACCACATCTGAAAATCACCAACCACAAAGTCCACACATAGATAAATCCACAAAGATGGGAAGAAACCAATGCAAAAAGGAGGAAAACACCCAAAACCAGAACGCCTCTCCTCCTACAAGGGATCACAACTCCTCGCCAGCAAGGGAACAAGGCTGGATGGTCAATGAGTGTGATGAAATGACAGAATCAGGCTTCAGAAGGTGGGTAATAAGAAACTTCTGTGAGCTGAAAGAACATGTTCTAACCCAATGCAAAGAAACTAAGAACCTTGAAAAAAGATTTAACGAAATGCTAACGAGAATAACCAACTTAGAGAGGAATGTAAGTGAATTGATAGAGCTGAAAAACACAACACAAGAACTTTGCGAAGCATACACAAGTCTCAACAGCCGAATCGACCAAGCAGAAGAAAGGATATCAGAGGTCGAAGATCAACTCAATGAAATAAAACGAGAAGGCAAGAGTAGAGTAAAAAGGGTAAAAAGGAGTGAAAAAAGTCTCCAAGAAATATGGGACTATGTGAAAAGACCTAATCTACGTTTGATAGGTGTACCATAATGTGATAGAATGAATCCAAGCTGGAAAATACTCTTCAAGATATTATCCAGGAGAACTTCCCCAACCTAGGAAGGCAGGCCAATATTCAAGTCCAGGAAATACAGAGAACACCACAAAGACATTCCTCAAGAAGAGCAACCCCAAGGCACATAATCGTCAGATTCACCAGGGTTGAAATGAAGGAGAAAATGCTAAGGGCAGCCAGAGAGAAAGGTCGGGTTACCCACAAAGGGAAGCCCATCAGACTCACAGCAGATCTCTCAGCAGAAACCCTACAGGCCAGAAGAGAGTGGGGCCAATATTCAACATCCTTAAAGAAAAGAACTTTCAACCCAGAATTTCATATCCAGCCAAACTAAGCTTTGTAAGTGAAGGAAAAATAAAATCCTTTGCGAACAAACAAGTACTCAGAGATTTCATCACCACCAGGCGTGCTTTACAAGAGCTTCTGAAAGAGGCACTAAACACAGAAAGGAACAACCAGTACCAGCCACTCCAAAAACAAACCAAATGGCAAAGAGCAGCAACATAATGAAGAAACTGCATCAACTAACCAGCAAAACAGCCAGCTAGCATCAAAACAGCAGGATCAAATTCACATATAACAATATTAACGCTAAATGTAAATGGGCTAAATGCCCCAATCAAAAGACATAGACTGGCAAACTGGATAAAAAGCCAAAACCCGTCGGTGGGCTGTATCCAGGAAATCCAGCTCCCATGCAAAGATACACAAAGGCTCAAAATAAAGTGATGGAGGAAGATTTACCAAGCAAATAGAGAGCAAAAAAAAGCAGGAGTTGCAATTCTCATCTCTGATAAAATAGACTTTAAACCAACAAAGATCAAAAGAGACAAAGAAGGACATTACATAATGGTAAAAGGATCAATGCAACAAGAAGAGCTAACGATCCTAAATATATATGCACCCAATACAGGAGCACCCAGATACATAAGGCAAGTTCTTAATGACTTACA